>JABUQX010097011.1:0-19711 GCA_015478945.1 Trachelipus rathkii
CAATACTAGACTCAATAAATAGTAAAACTCTAAGAACATCAATTCTTTGTCTGTAATAGTAGTACTATAAATCCAAAGTATTATGAAACTAATGAATGATTGGATGTTGAAGATGCCCATCCATCAGAATAACAGATAAAAATTGTGCTGCATCAATTTCATTTTAAATTTTATCTCATATACATACAATCACTTTTATATTTTATATATACATCATATAAATTTTTAATGACAGTTTCTTTGATATACTTGCTCAATGGCATAATGTATATTAGACAAACATGGTTTAGTAGTCTTATAAAAATTATATCATCCACAACTGAAAAAGGGCAGATATCAATAGCTATCATTTCTCCAATTGGTTGATGATAAATTTCCTGCTTATTGATGATACCAAATAACTTAAGCCGTGTACTACAATCTGAATTTTTAATTTCTTTGCAGAACTACTGCTGGGCATGACTTCTTTTCTAATTCAACATAATCATCTGCTAGTCTAGCAGACACTGATGGACATCCTTTTAAGTTCTTTGCAGAACTATTGCTGGACAGGACTTCTTTCCTTATTCAACACAATATTCTTCTAGAATGCCAGCCACTGACGGACATCAGACGCAACTACGCCATTTTTTACTGGCGAAACTCTGTGCCTGATCTGTTAGGATGGCACAATATCTCGAGCAAGCCCGCTTTTCATAGGTGGGGGAGGGGGTCGACAAAGTATATATATATATATATATATATATATATATATATATATATATATATATATATATATATATATATATATATATATATATATATATATATATATATATATATATATATATATATATATATATCACCTCACCCCCAGTGAAAGGAGGCAGATGAATAATAATAATAATAATAATAATAATAATAATAATAATAATAATAATAATAATAATAATAATAATAATAATAATAATATATTTTTTTTAACATTAGCCATGTTTAAATCCAAATTTACCTTTACTTGCTCCTCACTCCACTTTTTGAGATTCACAAAAGGAATCTTTGACGTCAGAAGTTGTCCAAAGAATCTCTCTTCGTCTGATTCGAATTGTGACTCAAAATCTTTTTCAGCAATTTTCTTCAACAGCGAAGAAACATTTTTCAAGGTCATAAATTTCTAAAAGCAAAATTCATTTAATAATAATAAAAATAATAATAATAATAATAATAATAATATTAATTTAGCATTCAATTAAAAAGGTGTTTATAACTGAGTAAACAATAATAACATTCGAATTAACAAACCTTTAAGTGCTGAGCACCAGATTTCTTCTCAATCATCGTCAGATTTTCTGATTTTATGAGATCATTGTTAACCAGTTCATTGCCTAACATGGATTCCATCTCTGATTCTGTCAACTCCGACTTTATATGTGCCTTTTCATCTAACTCTTCATTTTTAATGTCTTCCGCTAATGTGAAGTTTGTTTCATTGTCAGAAAAAATCTGAAAGAAAAACAAAGGATTTCATTAAGTTTACTGGGATGTAACACAACCAAAGTGTGATAAAGATTCATGAAGGGGAGCAATCAAGTTTGAAGACGCACTAGACCATCAAAAAGTAGCCAATAAAGATGTAAGAATATCTAGCTCTGGCCAGATATCCTGCCATTCCAAAAAGTTCCAGCACTGGTTGGATAAAGTTTTCACTATCCAGTATCCAGCCCAATCATTCTATAAGGTACTGAACATTTTTTATAATTCTTAATATTTAGTATCATGCGGAATAAATAAAGATATTTAGTTTTAATTTCGTACATAACTGAAAGAAATAATTGCATAAACATATTTAGTGGAAGAATAACTGTGGGGTCTATCCATTTTTTGCGTACCAAAATAATGGAAGTTGGCCGCTCGATAATTTTTGAAAACTTTTATATTTTGCATGGAGTTAATGTTATCCCTGGAGAGTTCAGAACCACCATTCGTTTTTGTAGATTTACTCTGGTTGTAACAGGGTGAGCCAAAATGTTTGACCAGGTGGAGCAAAATTTATCACTTATTAGAGGTAACATTTTAAGTCATATCTCCATATTGGTAATTCTTATACCAAAGTTCATAGAGAGTGATTTGTTAGGGATACTTTAAGGTACATTTGGCCTTTTATGTTTTTTTTTGAATAATAGTTCACCATGAAAATGAATCCGAGAAAAATTGTGATAAAAATCGAAGAAATTTCCATTTTTGTGGAAAAGTGTATTGACAAAGGAAATAATTTAATGTAATGAGTGGTGATACATACTGAAGTATGGTTTAACCTAAATCTTATTTGAAGTTTGGTGAATATTTTTAAAAAAATTTACAGGGTGTCAAAAAATCAATTTTCGGTACCTTTGAACCTTAATATCTCTGATGGGGTAAGTGCTAAAAATCTGGAAAATTTCACACATTATACTCCACTACCATAGATGTTCCTTCACCTGCAATATTGACTTTGGTATTTGCTTGGTTTAAAAAATACAGCCCTTCAAATGCCAAAAAAAAATTTTTTTTTAAGTTGTGTTATGATACCTATTATTATAGTTATTATAGTTTAAGACAATACATAGACAAATGAAATAGTGTGGCATCAAGGAGAAATGAAAACAATGTTAAAAAAATTTAATTTAAAGGTTAATATACATAAGAATGTACCATTATATCTACTGTAAATGACAAAATTAACTAAATAACTTGAAAATTTATCTATATATATATATATATATATATATATATATATATATATATATATATATATATATATATATATATATATATATATATATATATATATATATATATATAACTTCTTTCTTTCTTCTCATATCACCATGTACCATCAAATCAGATTTACATAGTATAAAATTTATAGAGGAATATATGTAAAGAGATTAAAAGAATGAGAGAGATAAAGAAATGCCTTTAAAATAGTTCTGTATGCGAAATAACTGTTTCATTCCCTTTTTGTATTATCAAGGTCCACCGAGGTGATTCTGTCACCAGGCGTGCCATGGGGAGAGAGCCAGTTAGGAAATAGAGATCAACATCTTGACCTCTCTGGTCCAAAAATTGATACTTTAATGGTAATCATGTTTAAGGTATTTAAAAAGCAATTTATTTTTGAACAGTGAAATATCTTAATGTGTGTTCATGTAAAATAGTCATTAGACATAATTAATAAAGAAATAAAGAAAGCGTTTGGCTATTCAAAACTATTTTATTATTTGCTATATCAAAGTGATCTTAAATAGAGATAAAATTAATATCATTATAGAGATCAAGCTTTGTACATATATATATATATATATATATATATATATATATATATATATATATATATATATATATATATATATATATATATATATATATATATATATATATATATATATATATATATATATATATATATATATATCTTTCTTATACTACTACATATATATATATATATATTTCATAGGTATGATTATAACATAAAAAAAACCTTTAAATGCAAAATAATAAAATTGTGCAGTATATACCGGTTTATATATATATATAAACCGGTATATACTGCACAATTTTATTATTTTGCTTAAAGGTTTTTTTAATGTTATAATCATACCTATGAAATATATATATATATATATATATATATATATATATATATATATATATATATATATATATATATATATATATATATATATATATATATATATATATATATATATATACAAAGCGAGCTCTATAATGATTAATTGGCCCAATTTAAGAGATCCTTTGATAACAAATAATAAAATAGTTTTTGGAATAGCGAAACGCTTCTTTAATTATTTCTTTATTAATTATGTCTGTGGCTATTTTACATGAACACACATTAAGATATTTCACTGTTCAAAAATAAATTGCTTTTAAATACCTTATAAATATGATTACCATTAAAGTATCAATTTTTGGACCGAGAGAGTGTCAAGATGTTGGCTCTCCGATGATCTCTTTTTCATAACTGGCTCTCTCCCATGGCCTGCCCCGTTGGTGACTAGAATCACACCATTTGACCTTGATGTACAAAGGAAATAAAACAGTTATTACAGGGCTGCTTTATTAAGATTTCTTATAATCTATTATATTGCCAGAAAATCTTTGTAACACTATCTTTATAAGATACATACTATATTACCGACTACCATTTATATCTATATATATATATATATATGTATATATGTAATATATATATATATAATATATATAACAACAACCAATATATATATATATATATATATATATATATATATATATGAATAAATTTTCAAAGTTATTTAGTTAATTTTGTCATTTACAGTAGATGTAATGGTACATTCTTGAATAACATGGAAATTAAATTTTTAACATTGTTTCATTTCTCCTTGATGCCACACTATTCGACTGTATATTGTCTTGAACCTGTAATATAATGTAGGTGTCATGGCACAACTTAAGGGTACGGCGTTTTTGAGAGGGCTGTATTTCTTAAACCCAATACCAAGGGTGATGGCAGGCATCTATGTGCCAATGCCACTCAATGTGTGGTACCAGTTTGCGCTACTGCAGATATTGGGCAAAGTTACCGATTTCCAGTGATTGAATATTTTAAAAAATGTTATAACTTTTCAAATAGATTCAGGACCAAACCGCTCCACTTTCATTTCATCTTGCTCATCGCACCAAATTTCATAGCGTTGAATTTCAATAATACACCCACGAAAATGGTAACTTCTTATCAAAATATTTCTATCCTTTGTCATGAAAAAATAACAAAAAAAGAAAAGGCCAAATGTACTATAAAGTATCCCTAACAAATCACTGCTCTATGAAATTTGGTAGCATAAACATGGAGGCTATGGCAAATGTACGCCCGGCAAGTGATGAACTCACCTGGTCAACGACGGCTCACTGTTCCCGCAGCAGAAATAAACAAAGCAGTGAAGTGATTGCTTTCAGGCACGGCATATGCAAAATATAAAAGTTTTCAAATCGAGCGGCCATCATCGGTATGGAAAAAATGGATTGACCCTGTGGGATTTTCCTTTATTTTTTATGATTCTTTTCAAAAGATCTTGTGGACCTTTAATTGGCAATTTAAAATACAACTGATAATGAAATTTATGCATCTTTGTATTCTTTATAAAAATAAGTTACTTTGCTGTTTAATTAATAAAATAAAAGATTCTTAATCATAATTCATTGTGAATTACAATTTATTCCTTTTCAAAATATTGGAGAATGAATATTAATATGAATAAATTTATTAAATTATTGAGTTTAAAAAAAGTGGTGCAAAAATAGAAGCATTTAAACTTTTTTAGATGAAAGTATTTTTTTCTGAGCTTTAGATGTTGCCCGCTCGATTAAATATACTCTCGATGAAGACACTAAATGGAAGGAGCATTTAAGCACTATAATAAGGTTTCTTAAGGTTCTTAAATTTAATGTCCAGCATCTAGCCAGAGCAAAAAAATTTAAATCAGATTATTCAGACTGGTTAAAGGTGTTGCTGGAGTTACAACACTAGTTGCTAGTTATATAGAGAGTCCTACTCCGAGTTCAATTTCAACTGAAAGTTATTGCACATCCTATTGCCAAAAAAATATAATAAATTATTGCAACAAATATTTTTAAAGGTTATAATAAATAAAGATACATTATCAGTCCACCCACCATCAACCTCCCCTCAACTCCTCAAAGAGTAGGGGTGGACCAAACAACATGCACATTAAATAAAAGTTAGGTTGAAGACATGACATAAGTTGAAAAGAAAGGCCCTCCATATTCTTAAATGAGAGCCCATCGCAGGCAAATATAGCTCCCACACCATGACAGTTCCCCATTGTGGAATCTTGTCAGTGCCAGGATCATCCCCTGGGACAGGTCCACAACCAAGGCTCTTCACAAACCACGCTATTCATTCGTATTATGGACCATTCTTTAAAATTATGCAAAATTAACTTTCCTTTCTTTCAAATACTCTTTCAATTTTTATTTGGTCTTCCACACAGTTGATTTTCAACACACTCATCTTTATACACATGCTAAACCAAAAAATTATTATCCATCCTTTTGATATAACCAAACCACGTTTAATACTCTCATTTATTCTCTTACTCACTCACACCTTTCATCACACCACACAGCACCCTAATAGGCTCATTCCTCATTTTGTCAATTTTATTGACACTTAAAACACCTCTGAGACTATCCATCTGTAAAACCTGTATATCTATATCTCTTATTTCTCACCATAGTTTCACTACTATACATTAACACCAGTAGCAATATACCCTCATGCAAAACAAACTCAATACTTTGCCCATTGCATTCAACAAAGATTTATTTGCATCCGCATTCTTATTGACACTCAACTTTACTCCTACACTCTGAATAATCCGTTCCCTTTTCATCCAACATATACAGGTTAAATATTTGAACTCTGAAAATAGTTCCAGTTGTCTACCATCCAACTTCATTCACACTTTAGAGTTTGGACACTCATCTACCATCATCACCTTGTTCTTATCTACATTTACTTTCAAACCCCTCCATTTACACACCGAGCCAACCCTCTCAAACAAACTTCAGATTCACAACACAAAACAAAGCATCTGCAGACAAAAAGCAAAGTACCCTTCATTCACTACCATTTTCCATCAGTCAACCACCTTACCTTGTCAACCCGATCTTAAATTCTTTCAACACTCCATCCATTTAGAAATTAAATAACCATGGAAATATAACCCATCCCTGCCTCACTCTGATGTTAATATTAAACCATTCACTCGATTTATTCTTACAAAAGCTTCACTATTAATAAAACATACTTTTAATTTAAATTAAAAACCTAACACCAACACCATATATCATTAACACCTGCCACAGAGCTTCCCTATTAATCCTGTCACAAGACTGTTGCAAGTCCATAAAGCCTAAATAAAGTTTCCTCCTCTTCTCCTCTCTCTCATTTGCTTCAGTGTAAAAATTTGTTCACAACCTCCACCACTTCTAAATGCACCATGTTCTTTAATAATCAACCCATCAGTCACTCGAAGCACTCTTTCAACCAAAATACTGGCATACATCCTCCCTACAATACTCAATAAACTAATTCTTCTCTAGTTTCTATAGTTCATTATACAAGAGTACTATCACTGTTCTCCTCCAGAACTACACCCTCCACAAACACTTTGTTACACCACATCCATACCTATTCAATCCTAAATACACACCTCTTACACAATCAAACTCTCACACATTCACCGTCACCTATTCATCACTGCCACACTCTCTCATCTATCTCATCAATTACTAAAGTACCACCATCAATATTCATTATTCTATGAAGATTCTCTGTACTCTCTCAATTAACCTTACGTATTTCCTCTCAGAAATTATTGTCATTCCTCATGCCACCTCTTCCGTCTATCTGATCCACTTTCACTTCCTCTGACCATTTCGATAGTACAGCATGGAGGTGATATCATGTTTGGTCAGCGAAAGAGAGAAATAGAAAGTGGGGCGTGACTGCGACTCAACGACTTTCCTTATCACTGCTTAGTGTTCTTAGTGTCTTAGCTGGCATTCCTGGCAAGATAAGTGGGTAGTAGAGAACAGCCAAAAACCCTATAATTAACCTCACCTCTTTTTGCCCCTTCCAGGGTAACCAAATTCTTGTCTCTACAACACTCGACTACGGTCTGTGGGACTTCTTTTTTCTCTCCTAAACGTGACTGGATATAAAGGGATGGGGATGCTTCTGCTTAGATGCTGTCTACGACACAAGAGGAGAAATGTATGGATATAATAACTGGGTGAATGACTAATGATAAATATTTTTTGTACTCGCCGGCAGATGAGTTGGTAGATATCCCGTATTTTTTCGTCTTACCAAGATAAAGGCGAACCCAATTAGCACTGGAATGTACATTTTTTAATCATAGAATGGGGATATACTATTTATATTATTGGTGGTATATGAAAAAAACCCGGAAAAAAACATGCAACACAAGTGGAGGAAAGAAGCGAAAAAAAGTTTGGGGGTTGCCCTCCGGGGCCCCCTTTTAAAAAATTTTCGGGTGTTATAGTATAGATAAAAAAAAAAAGTAGTAAGTTTTATAACCAAATTTGTTCTTTTGTATAAATAATTAAATCCACAATACCCTTCCCAACAATATAAAAAACTTACCCTATATTTTCCAATAAATAAAAAAATTTTGGAAATTTTCCTATGTTTTATTATTAATAAAAAAGGTCATTTTATAATTTCACCGGGGCGGTAGACCCCCCGTAGTTAGTTTTTATAATATCCCCCCCTATATATAGGGTCAGTAATATTATATAATTAACTAGCCTCAATGATAAACTCAACAAAAATAATAAATTTCAGGAAAGACGCAAATAAAATTATTAAATTTTCCTATTAACATATTAATTTCCTAATAAAATAACATAATTATTATTATTATTAATTATGATTATTAAATTGACATAGAACTCTTATTATTACTCTCTTTAATTATTATTATTAATTATATTATTATTAATTATTATTATTATATTATTATATTATTATTATATTGTATGAGGGCTCTTTATTTGGGAGTTCCTTAACATCATTATCAAACATTCCCTAATATTTGTTCGAATAAATGGACACAAACCTGATATAATTGCCCGCATTGACTGTATTTTGAAACGAAAAAAAATGTCGATTTTCGCCGATGCCCGAGACGATGACGATGTAAGTGCGGTCCAGTTCACTAATATATAGTAGTGACTACGAGTTATTTTTATTCCTACCTTATCACTCAAAAAGTATATATATATCCATTATATATATATAAAATAAAATAGGTTATTTTAAGCGAAAAAAAATTTTATTTATTATTATTATTTATACATATTATTCCAGAATAAAATAACATTTATTATTCCTTGTAAAAAATTTATATATATATTCCAGGGATGTGATGAGTATCGGTATCGTAGTATGCATTTCTTTGGGGTTGGTATCAGTATGGTTTAAAATGGCTGATACTATGGCCGATACTTCTTACTTTTTTTGGGTGAAAAATTATGGGAAAACTTTTTGATTAAATAATAAATTAGTGGTTCGCCCCCCGACTCCACTAAAATTATAATATTAGCATCGACGGGCAAGAGGTTAAGATTTCTTCGCCTTATATTTTGGTCCCCTCTCCTCGTCGACCTGTCACTATTAATTAAAAAAACGCCTTTACCGAGTTAAAAATATTGTTTCCCAAATTTAGCGGTTCCGTTTGCTCTCCACCCATGGTTTTAGCGTAAATTTTACCCTATTTTGATAGCCATTATTATAGTGGTATTTATACGAGACTTCTCAGGAAGTCTTTCTGCTTACTTTTTTTTAGGTTGTGATCAATTTGATGAGTTCGGTGATAAAATAAACTGTAGGTATCTCTCTTTTTTTTTTTGTTATCGTCTAATTTGGGTGTTGATTTAGTAGAAATGTGGTGTGAGTGCGCGAGTCCGGTAACTTTTTTCTCCGCTGGTGTGGGTCTGCCTTTTCCATTAGCACACGGTACTCCTTCTCGGATTTATTTCATATTTTTATGATAAATCCCTACACCTGTCAAGGTGTATCGCAAACCTCGGTTCCGCCCCGTTTTATACGCTAACAAAGGAGTTTTTTTTTTTTTCCTTCAACATCAAATTTTCGGGGCGGGATTTTATTGGGGTAAAAAAAGTTTTTTTTTTCCCAAAATTGTTAGAAAGAATGTCTTTTTTTTGTCTGTTTTGTTTATCTTATTTTACTCTTTGTTTTTTTTTACCCCGCTTGAGCCCCTTTCGGGTGGCAACCAACAAAAAGGTCCTTATTGCCCGCTGCTTCTGACGAAGCCACGCATCCTATCCTTTAATCCCTCGGGGGTTCTGGTGAGCTATGTACCTATGTTTATTTCTTCCTCATTCACATAATACCTATCACACAGGCGCCCGAAAAAGTATTATTTACCTTTAAAGGAAAACGCTCCCTCCCGCAGCATCCCATCCTCCGAAACACTCCTATAAACAATCGCCCTGTTTTATTGCTGCTGGTGGCAGTCTGGAGGCCCGCAATCTCTGGGTGGGGTCCCCCTCCTCCCTTTGGAATCGGTACGTCCACAAAATAAATATCATAACTGAGTTCGCCCTTTCTCTCTTTACTTGTGTTTCTCTCAACCCCCACAGTAAAATATATAATCAACTCGCTTTTTCCTCCAAATGCTCCTCCTGTAAAGAAAAAAGAACAAGAAATACTATTACAGCAATTGCTACTACTACCCACTGTAAACTGTCATATCTTGTTCATCCAAATACTGAGGTCCTCTATTGTATTTAGAGATTTCAATGTACATCATACTGGAGTTGTAGGTGGGGGGAAGCCGCCCCTATATTATTTTTTCCCCCAGTACTTCTCCGAGACCGCTTTTTACTTACGGACGCCAAAATACCGTAAAAAATTAATTAAAGATGAAGCCTCTTTACTACATGCTGAGAAATCATATTTTTTTCCAAATGCAGAAGTCCTCTACTTAAGATACTTCGACATACACCACTCTGACCTGCTGGGAGTTTTTGCCTTCGGTTTTATTCCATCTTGCTACATCATGTATTATAGCATTACTTTTCTCTTAGTTTAAGTTAAATTTGCATACATCATCTTAATGTTATATGACTATCAAAACACAAATCATCTGGGGGGGGGAATAAGAAAGGGTCTGAAATCCATGAAACCTAAAAAAAAAAAAATAATTTTTTCTTAATTCCCCGATAAATACTCCCATTAAACATTCCCACCGACGCTCACTCCCCCTGCCTATGCGTCTTTTCCGGGTATCTTTGATCTGGCCGGGCAAACCTTGCCGGTGGAGCATTGCGACGGTCCTCTTCTACGCTACACTATAATTCGCGCAGTGACATGCTCTTGACTCATCTTTTGTGCCCCCCAAATTGACGAAGACCCTTCCCATTGCCAAAGTCCTTCAAAATGAAACCGAGAATAAAATGGTAAAAGGTTTTGTATTATGGCTGAGAGGTAAAAAAAAAGATCTGTTTTGTGGATGGGTTCCATGCAGCTGGTTCATCCCCTGTCCCTCCTTGTTCTTTTTTTACAAGTAATATCCTCCTTTTTCCTCGCGCGGTTCTCTCATATAATTTCTTGCGGGGGTGAAAAAGGTTCAAGCCAAACTCGAGTGTGGGGGCAATTTCCGAAGCTCGTTTACTACCCAATTTTCTTGTTTTTTTTCCCCTGCGCCAGTTCCCCCCTACCACCCCCCGGGCCCCTGCCCCCAACATCGACCCGATCAGAATGCCGGTTATCTCAAAAAAGGAAAAAATCCCCCCCCACTTCCCTCCTTTTATTGTGACCAGGTGTTGGAATATGGAAATATACTCAACTTGAAATCACGTCAAATTCTCTTCCCCGTTCTAATCAACTCTGTGGCGTCTAAACTTCTTTTTATTGGCCTTTCTACCGAAAACCATAAAAAAAGAACACCTTCGTCCGTTTTGCTTTCTTCTATTGGGAACCCCCCGGGTGCTACTCTTGAAAAATAGGCCGAGGGCGGGTATGAAAAAAACACTCAAAGCCCAACGGTTTTGGGAAGGTTATTGGCGGGGTTTATTTAATTTTTTGTGGTGGCCGGACGGGGGATAAAAAAAAAGTTCCCCACTCCCCTCCAATATCCGAAATGTCCCGGCTGACCTCCCCAACTTCTTGTTCTTTCCTATTCTGCATGATGGTGGACCTTCCTGGCTCAGTGCTTGGCAGGACAAAAAAAATCATCAATAAAAAAAACTGCAATTGTTTTATCCGAATTACTCCTATCCCCCTCTCTCCCCTCCCCCTCTCCTATTTCCAAAGTTTCACTTCTGTATTGTGTTCGGTTTTGAGTAAATGACTAAATACTGGTTTTTTTTCCGCAGGACAATAGAAAAAAAAAAGAGAAAAAAAAATCGTACAAAAATAATCACTCTAACATTGCTTCTTACCTTTTTCCTCCTTAACTTTTCCATCCACATGGATCGACTCTCCCTGTGTTTCATTTCCTTCCTTCTTTCGCGGGGTGTGTCGTCGGTCACTACAGGTGATCTAATCCATTTCTGATGATTACGGGAGGCCATTTGGGATCGGGTACACTTGGGTGGCCCTCCGAGTGAGATATCTGGTTATTTTTTTGTAAACTGTGTTATGTCAAAAAATGGCCCTGGGAGTCGAAAGAAGCGCGGGGTTTTTTTTATTGCATTGGGGCCTGCGGCCACGGCCAGTTTTTGGAGATGGTGCTTCATGGCTCGAAAAAACGCGCGGGCCACCACAATAACGGTTTACAAAGTTCTCGGGTGGGAGGGGTGAAAATTTTATCCTTATGCACCGAGAAATACCGCAGCGAGGTTATTCCTCAGTGTGTTGGAAGTCTGCTTGTTCGCCTTATTATTATGTTCCAGATCCTTTTTATTCCATACCCAATGGAGTTAGATTTATTAGATGTGTATTATCCGTTTCCTCCGCACCCCCCCCCTCTCTAAAGATAAATACTGTCAAAAACTTCATACGCTCTAACTTGTATTTATCCGTGAAGATCTTTGAACCTTCCTGGCTAACTGCCTCTACTTCCCCCACTCTTTGGGTGCGGGGGACGCGATCTGCGACTTCCGGGCTTCCCAATTCCTCTCATTGTTCTTTGGGATAACCTGAAACCCTATGATGGCCCCCCCGACCTCCCCCTTCACGGTTAAAAAGCACTATAATTCCGGCCACTCCGTAGGTTACTAGCAGATTTAGACTTTCCTATTTACAGACTTCTGTATTGGTGTTGCTTTAACTCTTAGAGAAAACTTAACGTGTGAGACTTGCTCTCGACCTTTGGTTTAGGAGAAGCATGGGTGATAGGAAAACGATTACAATAACTTCCCAAGGTGTTCTATAAAGTCAAATCTGGAGGGTGGGCCGTATGGAGCAGGCGTCATATTTGCGTACTACATGTCAAGTGCTACACACGGGGTTTCCTCCTTTGGGTTTTCCTCCTCTTTTCCCTCCTCTGTCGTTTTTGCTCTTTGCCTCTCCCTCCATTACTACGCATTCTTTTATTTGCACTAAAATAATATAATTGGCTGAGGGGGTCCCCCCCCCCGAAAAAAAAAACTTCCAAACCGGGCCCCTCAAGTGCTACTCCTCCTTTTTTTCCCCCCGGAAAACAAAAAATCCCCCCTGTGCTGTACCGTGCTTCCACTCGTGTTAGCGGAGGTGGGGTTTTGCCCTCCTCTCTTCTTCTTAACTCAACTATGTCCCATACTAAAAAGTTTTTGTTGTTGTATACCCTCCTCCCTTTCCTAAAGAGTGGGTGGTGTGGCTTAACTCCCCCCTAATCTCCTATTTCTCCGTTTTTGGGGGAAAAACAATTGTGCGAATAAAAAAATATATACAACACAATAGGGTTTATATCACCTCGGTGTTTCTCCAGTCTGGCTCACCCCTAGTGCGTAGTTCCTGTCTATTCCTTCGAAAACCTATGAAAGTCTGCAGTGAGCCTTTGTTCACACGGGTGGTGACCTTTTCCGAACTCCATATCTTTTCGATATCAAATTCATACCTCATTTCAATTCCTAGCTCTTCCCCTCTCTTTACTTTCCTAATAAAATTTATAAAAGGCTCTAACTTCTTTTTGTGGGGGCGGTGGGGGGTGCTAATCTTTCCGTATTCCTACTCTCGCTGAATGCCCGCTGGCCCCCGAGTTATTTTTGTGGAATTCCTCTCACCCGGCGCGGGTTTTGAAGGACGGCAACCGTCGTCTAAAGCTGTGAAATTTTTTTTTTAAATAAAAAACAAAAACCCCCAACGTCTTTATCACAAAAAGTAACCTTTTGGGGCGGTCCGGTGGATGAACCTAGAAAAAAGAACAAACACCTAAATTCTCCATAAATCTCATTTCGAAATGCTCGCGTTCTTCCCTTATTCTAGTCTCTCCTGATAATGTCAAACAAAAAAATATGTCAACAAACTAAGATGGCAACCTGGGGGTTAATAAAAAAATGTTGGAAACCTCAACCAATCACAAGGTTGCTAGGGTTGGGCCTCAAAGAAACGTCGAATGTCTGTTCAGACGCCGGGGCCCCTTTTAAAAAACTGGGGGAAAAAAAAAAATAAAACCTAATGAAGGTATGGTTCATAAAATATCATTATTTTTTCCTCTTTCTAATTCCGGGTGTAGGTGCCAAAAGCCAGCTATAAAAACACCCCCCTAGGTTGATCTCATTGTCTCTTAATCCACCCTTTTATTGGATAATGCTCTCATATCTGGGTGAAGGCCCCTACGTTTTCCCTGCCGTTTTTCAAAATAACATATATTCTGTAATAGGTTTTAGCCTCTTTCAAAAGGCTTCATCAAACTATCCTGTACCCCTCCTTATCTATTGCTCAGTCACACTCTTGGACCGAATAAAACAAAAGGGGGTATTTTCCTTTCTCCCCCGCCCCAGCCCTGTGTGTGATCCGCCCTTGTGGGGAGTAAGAACATTTGGCTCCCTATCTGCTTTTCTAATGGTAACACGGGGGGTGAAGTTGGCGGGCCAATTGTCCTCCCCCGTCAAAATGGAACCTACTTCACCCCCCTCCTCCGAAGGGGGTAAAAAAGCCCCTGGGCAAGATGGGTAGGAACGAGGGAGCGCCCCCTCTGTAGGGGGGCTGCTCGGGGGGGCGTCGTGAGGTATAGGCCACCAAAGCGGTGCTCCTTAGTAGTACATCTACGCCCTTTTGTCCGCTTGTACTTCTTCTCTACTCGACTAGTTCGCTGCAGGTTGCTTCCTTCTTTTGCATCGTCATGTTTCTGTTGGAATTTTCTTCCATCTTCTGTGTTTCCTACTCAATTTTACATGCTCCCTCACTTTAGAATCTCGTTGTGCTCATTGCCGTTAGATTGCGGTGACTAAACTAGGTGACTGTACGACGGAACTAGAGGCAGAAAATAACAAGCCAGAAAATAGCGGGCCCCACAAGGCATATATATATAAAATAATGTGGCGATTTGTCAGGCAGTTTGCCATGTGGCCAACCCTCAACTCTCTTGCCCGCTGCTGGTCAAAAATTAATACTGGGCATTTATAAAAAAATTATCCAAAATATAAAAGAAAAATTTATTGATTCGGTTCATATTTTAAAAAAAACAAACCATTCAAAGAATTTTTATGTTTTTTTGCATATATATATTACTTTATCAGAGTATTTTTTTCAAACTATCACTCTCCATTAAAATATAACTACCTATATATATACTCGGGGGGGTTCCGTAGGTACCTCATATCACCTTATATATCTATAGGTGGATATATTGAAAAACCCACCCTATTTATTATATTAAAATTTCAATATGAAAAAAAAGCTGAGGGAGGGGTATTGATAGTGATTTTTTTATTTTCCCCTCCACTATCAACTATACTCTATATCCAGTTCCTATATCAATACAATATCATATTCACTACTACCTTATATTATTATCCCCTTTTAATTGGGTGCGTCATTAACCCCACCTATCTCTCCCCAAATTTTTCTGGGGGTATGGTGCGTATCATTTTGTTTTGCTCTCTTTGTTTTGTAGGAAGGACGCGCTTTGTTGAGCTTGGAAAAAACAGAAAGTATAGACGAATATAACACCTTAAGTCGAAAAGAAACCTACCAACTTTAATACTGCCCCCTTTGTATAATTAACTGAGAACTCGTCGCTGTAGAATAATCACCTAGAGCTTCACGGAAGGCAAGGGACCCTCACTATTGTACACATTGTTCTTTAGATCTTTACCTATTATTATAGAACCAAGTCTCACTACTATACAATTCAACTACCCGAGGTAAAATCCCCATACTTCACCCTCCCCGGCCTACAACGAGCTCTAGCCACTCTCATTGCATACTTAGATACTCGTTTAAAACACTATCCACCCAACGACTTTATTGGCACAGCCACTCTTCTGCTCATTCAACTTCTTCCTACTCACACCTCTGCCCAGTCTCTCGTCTTCCTCTTCATCCAACATACCACTTAGTCTAATGCGAATATTTAACGGGTATACCCCATCAGATAGCTTTGTTCAGCTGCTCCAATCTAACATAACGTTCACGACCTGCAGGACTCGATACTCTCTACTTCTTATCACAGTAAAAAATCTTTTTTTTACTTTCACTTCATCCCTCCATACACTTTCACGTACTTTCAAATCCAACTCCTTCTTCACACCCCCCCCCGCTAAGTAGGGGGGCCAATTTCCTCTCCAAACCAATTCTCCTCTCACCACCCCCCCCTTCTCCCCTTCAGCACTCCTCGCCCCCCAATTCAAACCACGACAATCATCTGTCATAATAATATATGGTACACCCTCCACTCTTCTTCCTCATTCTATAACTCACCCTTCGTACCACACCCATTCTTCGCCCTGCCCACCTTTCCTCACTGTCTAACTCTCTTCTCTGTACGGCCAATACCATTTTCCTTTCATAACCTCATCCATATACAAATTGATAACCAAAGTCATAACATCCCTGCCTCACTCTGCTAATTAATATCTAGGAATCCGATTCACTTTTCGAGCTTCAGTTATCATTCTCCATCACTGCTTCTGCTAATATACAATAATAGGATCCGATGAGGGTTGGAGAAAGGAAAAAAACAAAGCTCGTTTTATCCGAAAAAAAATGGTTTTTATTTTTCATGAAAACAAAAAACACAGAAATTTGACAAGAAAAACAGTAAAAATTGATTTAAATTATTTAAGATTTATATTTCATAATAGATAATTAGTAAAAGGAATAATTAAAAACAAGATAGCCAAATACCTAAGATTTGTTGTCAATTTTTTGTGGCAAATATCGCTTCTAGATTTAATCCCTTTTGTGGTTCCAATTTCCTTACAGTTTGGAAGCCGCTTGGAATTTAATGTTACAATAAATTAATTGTAGGGGATATATAATTCATAATTATTTATTTCTGTCCTATTTTCTGATTTTTTTGATATTTCATATAATGAGTTGTTTGTGGCTTTCTTATGTTACCCTTGGTCATATTTAAAATTGCCAAAATGATATTATCAAAATAATTATATAAATAATCCAGAAAATTATAGGAATACGGACCAAACGTAGAGGGAGATCACCCCACCATACAAGTTGCGGGTGTGGGAGCACTGTAATCAATCCATTTTTAGAGGGAACATCACAAGAGGGTTTGTTCATAAGGTTCTCGTAAATGACATTAAAAAACCTCTTATCGCTGATGTGTATCACGTTGCTAATAAAAATCTATGTTACTATATAAAATTGCTACAGTAAGGTCACGGGATAGAGAGAAAGAGGTGTTTGGGAGGAAAAGTGGTGCCTGATAAAATTTCCCGCCCACACGAATGAGAGACGATTGATATTTTATGTCTGTTGTAGTGCAGCTAGTCTTGAAAGTCTGTTTTTTTCGCCTGTCTCTTCACATGCGTCAAATTCCTCCCACACAGCTAGTGAATAATACCACAAAATGAGATATAATACACCGATACTTATTCTATCTCTCAAAATTATCATGTGGCTGGCCCACAATCTGATGAATCAGTGATAATGAGCTTGAACAGTAGTCTCATAAAAAGCAAGTAAGCCTCTAGTTACCTCCAGTCTCGCATGCTGTGGTCTGGGGAGTGGGGGACTAGTGATTAGCTTATCAAAAGTTGATATTTCAGAAAACAATTAAATAATTATAAATTTAGTTCATTCCTCATTGCCGTTTCTCTCTTCTTACAATCTTGGTATACCTGTTTTTTATTTCCCCATTTTTAATTTCAATAAATCTTTATTATTTCCATTATGCATACACCTATAAGATCAACTTTGTATAAAATTATTGCTGAAATTGTGTTTTCCCCACCTCTCATTCTATATAATTAGTAATATACATTAATATTTAGGGCAAGAGGTAGATTTTATTAGAAGATATGCCAATTATGGGAATAACTAACATGTTATAAGATTACTATCAGTCTAAATTAGTAGTAGTATCGAGCCTACAAACAGCAGTCTGCAAGGTACAACCTACTGTAAATTGGTAGTGAAAGACGAGGGTATTGAATAAAAAATATAAGAGAAAAGGTTTAGTTTATGAGCTATTTTATAAATCTAAGTGGAAATCCTTTTGTTTAATTTTCAAGGTATCTCTTCATGATTTTGGCACACTAAATCCTGACAATACTCAAGTGAATTTTAGTTCATCTATTAGCTCCTTCTTATTTTAAAAATACATTGAAAAACTGAGAAAAAACTGAAGAAACCGATTAATAACAATTAAGAATGTGACGCCACTGTTTTTTTTTTCGAAAAAAAAAGATTAAATGGTGAAATAAAACCCCGTTTTTTTTTTTTCTCCAACTAAGTCAGCATACTTTGTATCTGCACCTTTGATTCCATTCAATAGCCTACCACCATCATTACATATCACTAAATCGTTGCAATAGACTTCCCTATTAATCTCTGAGTGGCAATACCCGACGCGCGATTTCAAATCCTATATACCATTAATACAATCTTATTCTCCTTCTCTCTCATTTATACTCAATCATTTGTCCTTAAATGTAAAAGATTTAACTCCACCACTCTCTACACTCCTACACGCACTCTTAGTTTTTCAAATCCAGTCCCTCGCATGGGTTCCTTTCGTACGTTCGACTCTCTCCTCATTTATCTCCAAAAAAAATACCAACTATATACTCTTCTCATAAAAAAACTCAAATACAACCTAATCAAATCAAGCTATCTATAACACCATCTCTAAACCCCCGCTTTATCCCCTTTCTCGTGCCCCCTAAAGTACCCCCTTTTCCCCTGGGTCTTACCATACCTAAGAGATACATTACTGCTCCTATCCTTCGGGAAATACGCCATCCATTAAAGTCGCAGTTCTAAATGAGCTATAAACACCCACTTGCAAGTCCAAATCAAATGCCGCCATCCTCACCTCCACGTCTTTTGATACAATTGACACACTAAAAAAATGTTGAAAAGTAAAAAATAATTTTGAGGAAAATTTATTCCCCCCCCCACAACCCTCATGGGTATTTGATTCTTTCATCTATTCTTGGCAAAGAAATATTTACACATAATGCTTATAACTTTCAATAACCACTCCTGACGTAACTCTACCTCGATCTCCTTTACGGGGGATAAAAATTAAGTGGGCCCCCTCGAGAACACATCGTATGCCCAAATACTATTCCTGGGTCTTGCACATCACCAGCGGGCCACCCTCACCCATTCGGTATGACCCCTCTTTCATTATGCTCCAATGGTTAGTGCCAGATTCCCTCGAAAGCTGCTTTCCCTATACTCTCCCGTCCACCTACCAGATATATCATCAAGTTAGGTGAGAGTTACGTGGGGGGGGGGGTTTCGAAGATCTCTGTTGGGAGGTTATTCCTAGAGCAGTATGTCCACAACCCGTATTCTCATTCTTTAACCTTTTTCGTCCGCTTCTTTTCCCTTTCGGAAAGATGCTTTCGCCTATTCCCCCTTCCTTTAAATGCTCGCCCCAGTGGTTCACTCCTCCCCTTCAACACTGTTCACTCCCGTACCTCCTTTCTCTTCCTCCTACGCTATGCATCTTTTAGCCTCATCTCTTTTTTGTGCCCTCCACACAACTTTATTATATCC
>JABUQX010097012.1:0-18101 GCA_015478945.1 Trachelipus rathkii
ACTTATTAGAACCGTACCTTACTTTTACACACCCTATATATATATGCAAAATCTCTCTAACAATCCTCAATATATTATCAAACTCTCTTATCAGATTTATACGAGCTATCACTATACAATATATATATATATATATATATTTATAATATATATTATATTATTTAACTATTAAGGTTGTTGCATCCAATCTCCACCACACGAATGTGTTAGGGATGCTATCCTCACTTTCTTTTTTATTTTATAATTGCGTAATTTATAATATATTTATAATTATATATACTGTATATATATATATAATATATATATATAATATATATATATATATAATATATATATATTATATATTAATTTATATATATATTATAGGTATTGTAGCTAAATCCCCTATATATAGCTATTCTTCCACTAATTTCAAATTTGTTCCCCTTTATTTTTTTTAATATTATATTGACGTTATTAAATGTTGTAGAGAATTACTTTAAATGTGTTGAAACTTGGTGTAGGAAGATGTAGCATATAACATGAAAGTCTGGTCGGGGAGAACGGAGAGTATTTAAGCAAGAACCAGTTTAGGTAGTCACTTTGTAAAGTTCCTCCCCGAGGAGGAGATTGACCAGGAGCCCACGCAACATTTAGATAGTTCAATAAGATGAGCATGTTATGGATAATGTATCAGGAAAGAGAGAGGATAACGGGCGTTTTATACTTTTGTATTGAAGCTCTGCCCGTCGGACGGTGGTGTCTTCACTTCCTACGTGATGATTGACGTATAACGTGACGTCGCCTAGACGAATTTACAGAATTTGAGTAGTGAGTCAATCACCACTTAATTGGAGCTTAAGCCATGGTTTGATAAAAACTCTCCTGAAATAGTTATTGAGTTTTAATTTATTATGTGGTGAGTTTGTGGTTATAGAAACATTCGAAAGTATAGAATCATACAGAGTATTCGTTATATAGAAGCACCTGTCTACTCATACTATTTGGAACGTGAGAGCTTACTCAGGTAGATACAAGGAATAAAGTATTACTTAGGGAACTCAAAACATAATAGTTATTGCTTCGTAATGTGTAATTTCAAAGAATCTTTAGAATTAATAGAGTCTTAAAGGTAGAAGAAACCTTTTTAATATTTGGCTGTTATCCATTCATAGATATGTGTTAGATGAGGGAATCAAAATAAACGCATTTATAATGATTGTTATACTTATTTGTATGCGTTAATAGTATGACTGCCAGTTTACATAACTACTTCACATATATTATTATAAATAGAGATAATAGTGTATACATATATTTAACACTACCGTCCTGCCATTCGGTATATACCAGTATGAGTACCATGGTCCGATTTTCCTAGTGGCCTAACATCTCAACCTAAGTAATGATTTTTGATGTAATGTTACATATATATAATATATAACTGTAAATAGAGTTTGAAACTAATACATACTTAATGTAATACATTAGAAACAAGTACTGAATGAAATTAATTATGTATATATATATATATATATATAACTAAATGTACTACAGAAAAAATGCAAAACACTAAGTATTGTTTTACTATACATAACGAAACTAAAAGATTAGGTATTGGATATTTGGGGCTTAAAAAGGAGAGAAGCTGACTTATTAGCTTGCAATCCATGCTCTAGATAAAATAAATCTTAGTTGGTAAATATTAGTATAAGCAACATTATTGTAAATAGGAGAAGAGAGCAGCAATTTGCTTGGTGTTTTTACAAAAATTGATTTGGTATATATATAATATATATATATATCTATATATATATACTGCTTCAGATATTGCCTGCTGATCAGATGATAATTTAAAATAAAGACTATACAATTGAAGAAATAGGAGGCTTTTCATTAAGATTACCTCTATAATCTAAGTTAAAGGCTGTCCTAACTAAAACCAATGGTATAACCATCACTATGCGTCATTATTTACATTTTCTCTCATCCCTCTCTTGTCTACTCAGGAATATTGGAAAAGTTCTAATGAGGTGAGAGACCTATCAAATCACACCTGATAATTAAGAAATAAAATAAGATCACTACTAGATCACAGAGCAAAATGGAAAACATCGGCAAGTTTGGTATACGGAAAAGACCACTTTGAAAAGTCAACACTAGCCATTTTCTCACCGTATTACTCATCACTATATATCCAACACTTGAGAGCTCGACAAATCACACTCCATGGACAGTGCGGAGCTAGTAGGATAAAATACCTCATTGTATTAGAGTTTAATCACTCACTGATAAGGACTGTTGGGCACGAGCTTACTGGATCTCTCACTATTGTACATGAATGAGCGAAGAGTCAGGTACATGGACGAACTAGATGAGGGGGTGTATCCCTATTTGTTTAGTAGGCCCTGGGGCAAAGCAACGCCCTTTAACCTAGCATTTTATAGAGGAGCCTCCCTCCATCTGATCAAAAAAAGCTCTCCCAATTCACCTTCAATGTTCTCACTAACGATCTTTCCAAATTTGCCTACTTCACCAAATCTCCAACGTCCTCGTCATAACCATTATACTACTCACATCGCGCTACGTCTAATTCAAGACTTATCAGTCTGAATTGAAACAATTATTTTTTCCCGAGCAATAGTGCTTGTCTCCTCCTCTCAGCCTCTATATACACATAATGTATGTCCTAATAGTTCTACACGCAACTCACAGCATCTTTTTTATTCACATCCGCTTTTAAACATCTGAATTTTATCCATCCTTTTCCGGTGTTTATCAAACCATAATACACTTCGGTTCTATTCTATCATTTACTCTTTTTTCACACCACCCAACTTTCTAATGTATTCGTTCTCATTTTATCATTCCTTCCTTACACTCAACACTAACCCAAGATTTCCATCTGAGTCACATTTTGGTACCCTAGATCTATACCTCTTTTCCAGCCATAGTTTCACTACAATGCATTAACACAGGTAACAACATACTCCTCCATGAAAAACCCAGCACACTAAACACTAGTTCCTTGAACATACACGCAAGGATAATTGCAACCAGTTACTTTCCTACCATCTTACAACTTTCCTACTACATTCTGCCTCATCGCCGTTCCCTTTTTATCTAAACATATATGATAAAGTATTTAAATTTAACTCGATACCATCTACATAACTTCAACACCGCGACTCTCCTAAACTCACTACCATAACCTTACTCTTATCTACATTTATTTTTCAAACCCTCCATTTACACACCCCTACCAACCCCTCTACCAATCTGCTCAAACTCTCTTCAGATTCATCGCATAAAATTAGCAGGGCACTCTCCACTCTCTTAAATTCTCCATTATTCTAACGACATTCTCCTGCCTCAAACCTCCCTTTACCTTTCATTAACCCCAACCCCATCATATACAATTAAATAGCCAGGGTAAACTGTAATCGCATCCCTGCTTCACTCCGCATATTAATAATATATAATATATATATATATATATATATATATCTATAATACATATAACATAATATATATATATATATATAAATATATATATATATATATAATATATATATATATATATATATATGAAGTTACACACGCCGGAGTCGGAGGCATAACAAATTTCATCGGAGCTGAGAAGAACCAGGGTTCAAGGTCAAATCAAATCCCGACATGCCCCAATACACATTGATTGAAAGGGTGCAAGTCAAAGGAAGTTGGAAAATAGATGAGTGAAGTGCCTTCCAGGTTTTACCAATGGAGTTCATGAAAGATTGAGCATAGCAGTTAAGTCTGAGGTCAAAGAATTGATCAGAGGAAGGATGAGACTTTGTGGAAAGGAGCTCTCCTGAAAAGAGGATGTAAATGGCGAGAGTATTAGAAGAGTGGTCTCCATTGTAAATGGCGATAGTATAAGAAGATTGAAAGAGATTGAAGAAAGTTAGGGAGAAGAGGAGACCTGTATTTGTGAAACCATCCCATATATATGATGCATACTCCATACAAGGACAAACAAAGCTCCTTTACCGAGCAAGCAACTGAGGTGGAGAGAAGTAGTTCCGAAAGCGCCTCAGAACATCCAACAAATTTGAAGTTTGTTTAGAAAGAATAGAAATATGATTCTTATAATTAAGGTCACGAGAAAAGCAAAAGCCAATAATATTAAGAGGAGTGGAATGTTTGAGTTGTGTTTTCGAATATGTTGTGAATGTTGTGTGGAAGATTATGTCGAGTAGATAGATAAAGAAACTGTGTTTTTGAGGGATTGAAAACTACCATGTCTTCTTTGCCCCAATTAGAGATACGAGAAAGGTCAAAGGTCAGCTGCTCCAAGGCCACCATCCTGGCATGCGATAATATCTGCAGAGTGGGTTAACTCCTAATTGGAAGGAGTAACGAAGAGTGTAATCATCGGCATAGGAGTGGGTTGGAGACAAGTTGATAGTGAGGTCAATTAATGAAAAGTAGAAAAAGAGTTGGGGATAGGAGAGAACCTCGAGGAACACCACCATTAATAGATTTAAAGGATGAGCAGTGACTATCTACAACAGCTGCTGTAGAACGACTGGAAAGGAAATCAGAGAGAAGGATAGACACCGCAAGAGGGAAGTTTAAAAAGAAAATCTTTGTGCCAGACTCAATCGATTGCTTTCGATATGTCTAGAGGGTAGCAAAAAATTCCCCGTAATGCCGAAGGGAAGAGGACCAAGAAACAAAGAGAAGACGAAGAAAGTCACCAACAGAGCGTTTCTTACGAAACAAAGATTAGATTATCAAGGAATAAGATGTTTCGGAAATCTTTCTGTTGAGGATAGATTAGAAACTTTAGAAAATAAGGGAGGTCAAAATAAGAGATTGATAAGGGTGTCTTTTTCGATACAGGCTTAATGACCACCCGCGCTTTCATAAGGAAGAAAAGCTTGAAATCACAAGTTTTAAGAATTACAGGATTAATACCATCAAGACCATACACCTTCTTAGGGTTAAGCTGACGGGGAGAGAGAGAGAGAGAGAGAGAGAGAGAGAGAGAGAGAGAGAGAGAGAGAGAGAGAGAGAGAGAGAGAGAGAGAGGAGAGAGAGAGAGAGAGAGAGAGAGAGAGCAGAAAACATCTTGAAAAGAAATTACGATGTTAGGCATAAATGAGTTGTGAACGGGGTGGAGAAGAAAAAATGGTTCCTGAAACGTCAAAAGTGAAATTAGAAGCAAAGTTTTGAGCGAATAGTTCAGCTTTAGTAGAAGGTAAAATGGCAGACCTTCCGTCGGAAGATACTAGAGGAATGAAAGTGTAAGGAGCAAAGTTAGAGTTAACATCTTTTGCAAAATGCCAGAAAGGGCGGGAGGAAGAGGAACCAGAAAGATAATTGCATTTTCTACGTTGTAAGAGTTTTTAGTGTGTCCATAGAAATAGATTTTGCATGATCCCGGGATGAAATATAAATAGCTTGAGTTTCTGTAGTTTGAAGACGACTATAAATCCTAAAGGCAGCGTCCCTCTGGCGAATAACACGAGAATAAACAAAGTTTAACCAAGGTTTGTTAATTTTAAATGAAGGGAAATAATATGAAATGCTCCATGCCAGAGAAACTCATCTCGGTTTCTCTTTCTGTACATACAAGTGATTGGTTCTGAAAATTGGTGCAAAGAAAGACAATAACAAAAGCCAATCTGGACTGAAAAGAATAAAATGGAAAGACCGAAACTGAAGAGATAAGGGCACTCATTGTGAATTTGTGAATGGATATTAGGAGCTTTGTAATGAATGAAAGAGGAGACTGTTCGTAGATTCACGAATGAGGGAGGACTTATTTTTTAAGGAAATATAGTAATTTAACATTGAAGGTAAAATGAAATTACTTGTTTACATTTTTGCTACTGCTGTTTTGAATTGATGTGAGAAATGGACAGTAAATACAAATATGATAAAAAAGAACTTACCGTTTTGGAAATAAGAGGCTTGCTAGATGTGTTTAGGGGTGAAAAGAGAGGATAGAACTAAAAATGTTAAGTAAAAAATATGCTGCTAGAAGATAGGTCAGGTGAAATGTATTTAGAATGGATGATAATATATATGGAAAAGCAATGGAGGAGGTGGTAGCTAAAAAGTGAAGGGGAAAAACTAAATGGAGGTGGTTTGATGAGGTTAAGAAACTAATAATAGGAAAAGAACACCATATAACAACCCTCACAAAGAGTACAGAAAATTCAACCCTTCTTAAATATCACATACCTTTTGTTAAGGGTAATCTAACTCATATCCCTGTAAAGTGGGAGTCATGTGCAGGGGGAAAGGAGATTAGCACAATTCTTCATATTAATGTATTAATTACGGGATAATGATAAAGGCATCATATAACATCGTTCACAGAAGACACTCCTCATTGAAAAATTAATATATATATATATATATATATATATTATATATATATTATATATATATATATATAATAAATATATATATTATATATATATATATATATACTATATATATATATATATATATATATATATATATATATATATATATATATATATATATATATATATATATATATATTTATAATATATATATATATATATTATATATATATATATATAATATATAATATCGCTACAGATATATATATATAATATATATATATATATATATCGCCATATATATATATATATATATATATATATATTTAAAATTTAATATTGTTAGAAAAAGGTGTGTGCACTTCGGTTTTTTATAAGGTTATAAAGTCACAGTTGGCCTTGTTATTTTTTCTGTCTAACGATATGTCTTGGTTTGTTTTTGTGTGTGTGTAATTTCATTCTTGTAATTATTAGGTTAGAGACATATTTTAGTGCCAATTTTATTCTTATTTGGCTCTTGACCAGTCGGTAGTGCATTCTCTGGCATTGTGTGTCATTACAATGGATTGTGTCTTCTAAAGGCAAAAATTATTAGTGTAATAGTAATTTATGTGAGAAAGTTTTAATTCATAACATTTTGGATTACTTTAGCATCTCCAGGTATGATCTGTTTGCATTTAAAATTAGTAAAATTTTATTTTTAGATATATAATCTCCAAAATATAATAGTTACTATTTTAAAATCATTTTCTATAACTAGAAAGTTTAAGTGATAACTATTATAAAAGAAATATTTTTTTCATTGTGAAAACGAGGAATTTTAACATTTTATATTATTATTTAAAGCCCCCTATAGGTTTTAATGTTCTTGCTTTTATTTAAGTTTTATGAAGGAAAAGTTTTTAAAACATATGTGAAGCATTTTGTTTCTTGTTTTCCTTTCCCGTTATCCTCTTCTATCCTTTTGGCATATGGAGCTGAAGGTCAGAGCGCTCTGATACGGTCTCGCCAAAATACTTACAATTTTACTTGTTATGGTATTAATTAAGTTGTATTCATATATAGAGCAAAATTTTGTCTATAAATCTAAATCAACATCATTGTTAATTGAAGTAAAATATTGTGTTATTGGAAATTCGGGAAGCTTCCTTTATAGTTAAAAAAAAAAACAACTAAAATAAATAAATAAATAAATAAATAAAAAATAAATAAATAAAATAAATTAAAATAAATATCAAAAAGTTCAAAGGTCTCTCTTCATATATATAATATATATAATATATATATTATTATATATATATATAATATATATATATATGTATATATATATATAACTGATATATTATATATATACTATATATATTTATATATATAATATATATAAATAATATATATATATATATATATATATATAATAGAGAATGCACCCGCATACAGGGTAACGTTCCGGCTCCGGCTTCCGGGCGGATTTTATATTTCAAATCATTAATTTATGTACTGTGAAATAACTTTTATTATTTATTAATATTAAGAGACATTTCATTTCTGTCAGATGGACTCATCCCTTATATGTAGTTATATACTTATTGTATAGAGTATAGATAGTTTTTATTTATTTCTTTTTTTTTTTTTAATGTTACCACAACTGAACCCTTTCATTTCAAGGAAGGGAACATAATAAGATGAAGTACACTATCTACTATGGCAGACAAGTAGATACTAAAGTAATTTATTTATTTTATTTATTACACAAAATTAAAAAAAAAAAACGGACTTAATTTTTCCTCTAATGTTAGCAAAATATAAATAAACATAGATTTTTTTTACAATTTTCTCTGAAAAAGCTTCTAATTTTTCTTATTTTAGTTTTCGAATATAAATTTCTTTGAATGTTCGATATTATGATGCAGAAACCAGTTGATTCTCTATATATATGTTAGCTAATCTTGATCCTTTCTCTCAAAGCAACATTACTTTACCTGCTTCATAAAAACCTCTCTGGAATTGTGCGTTTATTGATCCTACATCTGGTGCTGGATATTTTAGCCACCAGACTGTCTTCCTTGCATCAGGATGTTGAGGCTGTAATCCTCGTTCTCTTTGCAATGGTCATTGCCGTCTTCGCGTTATAGCACCGAGATAGAGGCTAATTACGACTACAAAGATAATAGACCGTAAGGAACGGTTGAGGGATTTGCTTTAAACGAACCTAGGATATTTCTTCTGTGTCTACAAGTGCCAATTGCATTCCGAGAGAGGTGACTTCTTTGTCACCAACAGATGTTTCCAAATCTAAACCTTTGCCAAGCTGTTAAAGGTGGAAAATCATTTCGACGTACAGTGAGTACAGAAATTTAATTTCACACAATACAATTTCACACTAAAATTTAAAATAGAGTAGGAAATTGTGCACAAGACGATATGCAATATAATAACACCTTTGAGGTTCTTATTATATAATAGATATTTCGCTTGTGCAAATTTCAACACAAAAATTGTTAAAATTTAAATGAAACATATATGTTATTGTTTTTCAAAAAATTACAAAGGCCAATAAAATATCATCATAATACATAAGAAAAAAGGCTACTTTATTGTTGAAATTTGAAAATAAAACAGATTCTTGAATTGCATATAAAATATTTATAAAAAATATATTAATAAAAATAAAATTTTGAATTAGGACATTATTGTCTTTATTTTTCATTATGTATGTTTTTTTTGTTTTTTTAAGGCAAAAATACTAACAAAATAATATAAAAATTATTGGAATTTTAAATAGTATAGTAATATATCGTAAATGTGGCAAATTTTTTAGTAACAATAGGAAATAATGGTAATCACCCTCTTTATTAAATTCATTTAATTAAAATTTTACGTAAATCATTTAATTCGTCTAACACTGATAGTTGCAGAAAAAGACTAATAACTACGAGTGTGTGTATTATCGTTAATTATCTTGTTAAGTAATTAGAGTAAGTTAAGATTATGAAATTTACGTAAGAGCAAATTTCATCGTAAATTCTTTAATAAAAAGAAGTAATTGTTTAATGTTCCCCCAAAAAAACGTGCGTTAGTAAATTTGTTATATTCATTCAAGATAGCGTATGAATAAAATAGTAAAAGGGGACAAGAGAAAGGAGTGAGGGATAAAAGAACAAATCAGCATTCGGATGGAATTGCCTCCAGAGCGAGGGAAAACAAAATTTTTCACTGAATTGGTATCGGAGGTAGAATTGATTGAGTGAGGAGATCAAATTCAGGGAAGAGATAATCGCCTCAAGAATGACGATGAATCTTTGGCCCAATTGACCCCTCATTTCTCCTCCAGTTTTTCCCCATTCCTTTTCCCTTTCTCGCGCTTTATTCTCTTGCACATACAACTGGTCAGTGTTTATTTATAATATAGATCGATGAGTCAAGTAATGAGAAAAGTTATTAATACTTTGAAATTATTTTTATTTACTAATCATATTTGATTTTTTTTAAAGAAAATTTTCACGTGGCAAAAAAACGAATTTTTTTTTTTAACCGTTTTTCTTTAAACGTTTTTTTTAATGAAAAGTAAATAGATGTATTTTTTTTTTTGCGATTTTTTGATTTGATTTGAAATAAGTTGTTTTTTAAATTATCGAAAATCCGTAATTTAGCTAAAACATAATTTATAATTACCAAAGTGAGGTAAAACCTTTGGACAAGCCCAGGCCACCAAGACAAGGTCACTTTGACCAAAGGTCACAAAAAGACGTCAGAAAAGGTTCAAAAAGTCAGAATAGGTCAGAAAGGTCAGAAAAGGTAAAAAGTCAGAAAAAGGTCAAAAGGTCAGAAAAGTCAAAAGGTCAGAAAAAGGTCAAATTGCCAAATTGACCAAAAATACAGAAAATAATGTAATTTTGACCTAAAACATCTAGAAATTATTATTTTTGACCTAAAAATGAACAGAATTGTTATATTTAGCTACTGAAAAATTGGTATTTTCGACTAAAATATTTAAAAAATTATATAACTATAATTATATATAAAAAAATAAAATTATGAAGAATAAATTTGTTGGTATGTAAATTGATTGATTCCGACTTAAGAATAATATGTTAATAGAAGAACATAGAACAACTTTGAAGAACTTTGAAGTTTTGAAGAACAATAATTCACCTTTGACAAATAAGTTGACCCTTTAACATTTTAAGAAACAGCTATCTTCTAGGAAAAGGGGTAGTTGTGTCAGAATTGATTAATTCCATTGAATAAGAAGTTAATTATCATCACTTTGCATATTTATTTAAATTTAAATTTAAGAAATAGTATTGTTATTTTTGAACTTTAAATAATTTTGAAAGAAAATTATTTTATTTTTATTTAAAAAATTATATAATTGATAAATATTATTTTTATTTTTCTTGAACTTGCAAATTTTACAAATAATTTAAAGAAACGCTTAAAGCATTTATGAATTCTTAAAAGTTATAATTTAATTTGAAATTAATATTCTGCTGATAACCATAACAATAATTAGCATTGAATAAATAGTTTTTATTATTTAATTAACAAGTTAAATTCTCCCTATTGTTGAGTTAAATAAATTACATATTTTGAATCATAGGAAATTTTGAAAATATTTGAAAACAGTTTGAATATTTTTTGAAAACTTAGCGTTTTTTTGAACTTTGAAAAAAAATATTTTTGACAAGAAGTGTGGAAATAAGTGAAAACTATGAAAATTTTGAGACTCATTATTTTTTTTGGATACCAGCAGCAATTTAAGAACTTAGTTTTTTTGTAAAAGAAAATTTAGAGTACTCATATCAAAGAGATTGTTTAAATAGTTCAGAAACTTTATAATTGATTAACTTGAATTAATTAAAGTTTAATCAGACTTCACTGCCTTAACCAATAGTCTTTACCCTCTTCGTATTTTCAACATTGTTTCTCTTCCTCTGCTACCTGTTCAAAGGCTATAGCGGACCAGTTACCCTAATGGAGCTACAGAGGAGCTGAAGGGATAATAAAGACTTAGAAAATAAATTCACAGAGAACAAGGGATGAGACATGATGATACCAGTAAGAAGACATACATATTGATTAACAAGAATGAAAACATGACTGTAACAGAAGTAAAGACTACTGACGGACAGAAAACAGAAAAAAAAGAGCAAAACCCAAGATAAGAACCCACACAAAAGATATGGACTTCCTTCCAGTAACTACCTCCTTCTAACTTGATTACAATGTCGTTAACCCAAATCAGAAGAACAGCTTGGAACTGATCCAACCAAGAAATACAGACAATACAACAGATACCTAGGGCTTCAAAAGACAAATGTTTTGACACCCTTTAACATAGCATATAAATGCATCGGGGCTACTCCCCCTTAAATAGAAAGAAAAATTTTCCTTCATTAGCAAACAGAATATTTAAACAATAGAAGTGAGTTTAGTGGAACTTGGGAACAGAACCAAGCAAGTATACTCTATATGGAAGACAACCTCAGAATCCGTGGAGGCCATCCCAAAATAAAAATAATCCTTAAATATGCAGCCACCTTACACAGGTTGGCAACAACCCCTTCCTACAATGCAACCTGGTTACAATCCATTATCCATATGGACCCCTTATGGAGGATCTATCCAAACGCTGCGTATGCCCCTCCATTACCAGAATTTGCCTTTTTAAAAGAAATTAAAAAAAAAATTTTAATTGAAAAATACCCAAGACACAGCATTGGGTGGGAATATAAATCTTAGAGATTACCTATTCAACGTTGCAAGAGAGATACGCACGTTAGGCTAATAACTGAAAGACAGAAAATAGACTATCGCAGACCACAACTTCTTCTGATTTCACATAGCAGGCCCGCCATTACATTTCTGAAAGATTAGTAGGCTCTCGAGATGTTTAAGACCTAGACGAATTCTTGATTCAATTGAAGATTTTTCTCAAACCAGAAAAAACCGAGACAACCTTCTGTATATTGAAACAGTTCATGAAATTTCAAAGGAGACCACATGTAACTCTTACTGAATTCATGTTGGACTTGAAGAATCTCCTTTGGGAATATCAGAAAAAAACTCATCGATATCGAGACTTCCTTTGGATTTACTTCTCAACAGATAAATACTGTAATTATGACTAGATTTTAGAGAGTATGGAAGAACTCAGAGATCATAGAAGACTTAGAGAAAAGTCTTAAAAGTCTTTAATCCAGACTTGAGTTTCGTAGAACTTTTGGAGAAACTCAGCCAAATAGAATGAAGGAGTCTTGCTTTGCCAAACTAACCATAAGAGCTGACAAGGATAGAAGAAAATACAGCTAGACTATCAATACAAGAATCAATAGCACTAATAATGGTGAAGTTAGAAAGAAAGAACTGTGTATAAACCCTTCATGAAAACAGAGCATGGATGAGGAATAAAAAGATACTTCTAGAAATTCATTTGAAAAAGGCCAAGCCCTTCTCCAAATATAAGAACCTAATAAAGGAGTGATGAAAAAACTCTCCAGTAAAAAGATAAAGTTCAATGGACTATTGCCATAAAATGTAAGCTTTAGGTCATCATATCTAAGAACTGTGGTTGAATACCACATTACTGCTCAGAGTTATGTAGAAAGTTCCATGCCGGGGTTCGACGTCTAATTGCAAGAATGCCCCTGTATGGATTCCTAATGAAAATGAAAATAATATGTAATACCATATTATAACCCCACTGATTTTGATAATGGGTTCAAAGCTCGAAGACGTCGAGAATTAAATGATTCAAATACTAGAAAGCCAAACTCTTACTCAAATGAGCGTAGCCATCAAAGTAAGAGTCCTAAGAAAACGACCGAGTTCATCTGATTTCTAATCACCAAGCAGATCCAGACCAAATTTTTTCTACTCTGGATTCCAAATTCATAAAAAGCAACTAAGCAGTTTTTCAACAACATATATTGAAAGAGAACAAAAATTTTTGTTCAATGTCAAGTCAATTAGAAATTTTAGAACATTAACTGAAGAAAATTCTTCATTTTGAAAGAAGACAAGTTTTATATAACTATAGCTTCTTTGTTGTCTTAGATCCCCAAAATTGGGCTGTCATTATTTCTTGTCAACTATTTTTGACTCCAACCAAAAGGTCAGACGAGGTTGAGTCAAGCCTTACTAGATTTAGACACAAACTGTTTGATATCGTGGATAGATAAAGAACTAGAAAGAGAAGGAAACGATTTAAACGTCTCTTAAAGAAGCTAGTATTATAGTTCAAGAGATTGGAACTCAGATGATCCATCCGATAGAGAAGTTATCTACTTCTAGATACACAACCAGCTATTACCCAGTTACCATATTTACTAGTGATAGAAGGACTGGAAGTACTGGAGCTGCGAATGGAATTTATTAGTACAGTATTTAGCTACTCTACCTATAACAATATAGACCTTTCTTCATCGACATCTTAAATCTTTAAAAAGAAGAGGATAACGAAAATAAGTTAAAATCTCTTGCAAGTATAGGAAGTTATTTTCTCATGAATCAAGATGAGAGGAAAATTTAGCACAAATTTTAAATCAGAAACATTTAAAAGATTTAATAGAAAATTAGTACAGAATACAACTTTAATTAAATATTTCAAGTGACAGCTTTAAAATCAATAATTAATAGAGGCTCAAATTGAAAAAGCCTACACAGAGATTAATTTATAAAGGCTCATTAAGAGCTCCTACAAATGAAAATAAAATTTTCTTAATGAAATAAAGAATTTAACATTTTAATCTTGTCTTTCAATGATTTTTTTCAGCAGACGAAAAAAGAAGTTCAATTGCTATTAATAGAAAAAACAATGGCACCTGCTCAATCTTATGGTTATTGAAGTAGACCGAGAATAAAGAGATTCTAGAATTGAAAATAAGTGTTCTAATAACACCTGCTTACGTTGTCCTTCAGCGCGCATATATATTTGCAACTCTGTATGCCAGTTAGAAAACAATGAAGTAATATTGAGTTATATTAATTTGAGATTTCTTTTTATTTAAAAAAATTAACCATACTCTATCTTCATCCTCTCTTAGAACTAAAATTCAAGAAAGAAAAATTTTTATAAACTCTATTGTACAGAGAATAGCAGTTAGATCTTACTTGTTATGAAGCCGCTAAAGCCATATAATTCATTTCAAAAAGTTGCTAAGTCCTTTCAGATATAACAATAATTTAAGTCAAGAAGAAGCAGATGTTTCTATTTTACAGATAACCTGAGAAGTTTAAGAAGTAACTTTCTGATTTATTAAATGGAATACAAGACGTTATATGCTCTAGAATGAAGATGCAGTTCCTGTGATGTCCTTGATACAGAGAATGAAATAAACTTACCCAGAGCTCACAAGAATCAATTTTTAGAACAACATATCGTCTCCCACATCGCTACTTGAAGACATAGATAATTTTACAGATGCAGCATTAAAAACAGGATATATTAAAGCTTGTATCGCCACATAGTTACCATCTATTGGTGTGCAAAAAATTCTAACAAAACCAAGCAGTCTGTATATGACTATAGCATCTGACACTCAATTTAGCGTCCCAGAATGTGTACATTTGCCCTCAATAGACGAATATTTCAGTCCTTAGAGTAGTACGATTTTTACTGCTTGACTTGATAGAGCTATCATTCCCTCGAAGTCGGGAGCGAGAAACACAGAAATTAATGGGCTTGTCTACTAGGAAGGATTATTCGCCCAACCAAGATTATTATTTGGGCACCGCAATGCCCCAAGTACCTATGCTAGGACAAATGCAAGTACGCGTTGAACCATTTATTGGACCTAATGCCCAAGCTGTAATTGATGATTCCTAATCATGAGGTAAAAATAAGCAGAACATTTGAAAAACTTAAAGAAAGTTTTACTGCATTTAGAGATAATATAATCTAAGAGTTAAGACAAATGTCATTTCTTACAAAATCAGTAGTTATATTAGCATTAAGGAAATAGAAGAACGAATTTCACCAGACCATCGAAGATAGAATCGAATTGAAGAGTTTCGTCCCGCCAAAAGTGTTAAGAAAACACAATCCTTATTAGATTTTCTCATACCTTCGAATTCGTGACTTTGCACTAATTGCAAAACCATTATATAAACTTAATAAAGAAGAGTGTTAAGTTTGAATCGAAGGAAGAACACCAAAGCATTGAACTCTCTAAAGTAGAAGCTTGTGGGCAACTCAGTTAACTTTTACCAGATTATCCAAGCCCATTTTTTATTAGTTACAGACGCTGCGACTATGAATTGGGGCGTTCTTTACCAATGTCGGACGAATGAAAGAAAACCCCATTATCTCGTTTCCAGATGTTAAGAGCATGTGAACTCAACTATGATATTTTAGAAAAGGAATGTTTGGCTGTTGTCTTCTCACTAAAGAAGTTTAAGAATACAGTGTTTGGTTTACCCCGATCACATATAATTAAATGCATACCAACCTCTTTGCTTTATATTTCGCAACAAGCAACAAACGGGACGCCTAGCGTTTGGAATTTATTTTGGTGAATAGTTTTTCACCAGAGCGTGAGTTAAGTATAAGACGGAAGACTAATAACCTCTATTATTTGAGTAGGATCCAGCGAAAGCTCCAAAGTTTATTTCTTTAAAGATAGAAAAAAAGAAAAAGATGATAAAAAAAAAGATTTATTTTACGAAAGCAAATTAACGAAGCGACAAAAAAATACATAGATTAAAAGAATTAGTTAAGTGGGCTAAGGAAAACCCTGAAACTTATCCACACATTTTCCATAGTGCTGTACTATGCAACTAGAAAAGGAACCTTATGTAATACAAGTCCAGATAGCATGATCTACTCAATTATAGATCATTGCCATTCTTTACTTGGAAGTGGGCATGGAGGACAACAGAGACTGAAAAACGGTTAGAAAAGATCGTTTTTCCTCATCTAAGTAAGTAGTAAAGGAGTCTGTTCCCAGTGGATGTTCTTGCTGCTAGGATTAAGTCTCAAGACTCCAAAAGCACGAAATCAAAGATGGCCTCTCCTATACTCGTTTTTCTGTACATACCAACTGATAGTTAGGTAAAACTTCCCACATGTCACATTTCAGGAGCCAAACACACTTCGTCTTCAGAGAGTTTGACTAGAATCGAAATGAATTCACATGTAATCAGGCAAAGAAAACTTCGATTGCCAACTTTACAAGCAAGGAGCTGAGTATTAGGCATCAAGCCAGAAAATATTAGCTTAGATAATGCCCAGAAGTTCACCAAAAATCGCACTCAAGATCATTTAAGCTTGTATAGAAAAGACGCTCATCTTTCTGCCTACAAACCAAGTCAAAAATGTGTATATGTGAAAATTAGAATGCAGATATTGAAAATTTCCTCGTCATTTTGTAAAGACAATCATGAGCAGTTGGTCAACATACTTATCTTTTTGCTCAAATAGCAATTCATACATCGTTATAATAATCAATGATCTTCTCCACATTTCTCCTGCATGGATATATAAAGAGATTTCCCTACGAGCCTGATTATGTCTCTTCATTCACATGTAATCAGGCAAAGAAAACTTCATATCAGATGAAGTTAATGTCGTAGTGGAAAGAATGGAAGCTATAAGAGATTTAGCTAGAAGAGAAAATCTAGAAAAAGAAACAATTAAAGCTATTGAACAGCAAACACAAACATGCCACACAAAGAGAATGAAAAGTGGGCGATTAATTCCAAGTAAATTCATTCGTGCCCAACAATAAAAAATTGTTTTTAAATGAACAAAAAGATTTGCGACTATATGAAATGAAAATAATAATTTTTTCAATTGCAATCTTTTTCTTTCCTATTAAACTTCACGAAATTATTCCGGTTCACGGATAATTGTAAAGATAATTCCCGTGAAAGATTACAGAATCCATTTTTCATTTGATAATGATGAGATTTGGAATCAAGATGCAATTCAAGACAAGTAAGAGAAATTTACAACAGAAAGAACAAGTATGGAACCTGAAAAAGTAGATCGACAAAGATCAAGAATCTCCAACCACTTCTTCGTGGATTCCTCCTATTTCTTATTGATGAACAAGAATGTAAAAACCGAGGATTTCAACCAAGACAACAGAATCGAATAGAAGAAATCACAAACTTACTGTGTAATCCAAATAATACTAGATACTACCTCAAGAAGTAGACATTGATAATTCTACTCCCTCAAACAACAGAACTACATTAAGAGGATAAGACCGTCTCTACAACATCAGACAAGATTCATATGTTTTCAGGACAGTTGAACATGAAGGAACAGCCTGTCATAGCCAGAAAGTACAAGACGATCTTTGGTTAACGCCACTTTACAGAGATGAACTGGTAGATAATGTGCCAAGTTTGAAGCATTCCCAGATGATGAAGTAACCTCCAGAAGAAATTATGGATTTATCAACATCTGAAGGTCCAAGAGATGATAGGAAAGAGATCGTACGAATAGACCTACACAACAATATCGATGGATGACTCGAGGGATGTGAGAACAAGAGTTAAAAGTAAGTACAAACAAGACAAAAGAGACGGAAAGAAGCAACAAAAAGAGCGTTGAAAGAATACTAGACCTCAGTTGTTTTGCCATTAGAGATGACTAGAGAGGAAATAGGACTCTACTATTTGCTTCCTAATAGTTAAATCTCATTAGATTCGTAAAAAATTTTTGTAAATAAAATTCTTAAATTACTATTATTTTTTTAGTTTTATAATATTTGGTTTAAGTTTTTATATTTCTTATTAACAAACTCAAAAATTTTT
>JABUQX010097013.1:0-5000 GCA_015478945.1 Trachelipus rathkii
TGTTGCCATGCCACAGCCAGGGAGTATAACATGAAGTACATTTAGTAACACAAGCATCAGAAGTAAGAATTGGATATAAAGGCAGATATGAGGATATTGTAAATGTAATAGTTCCGAAAAGAACTTTCGGAAATCAATTATAAAGGACAATTGTCTAATATCTAATTACAGTAGGAGATGTGTAAGAGCAAGTTATATATATATATATATATATATATATATATATATGTATATATATATATATATATATATATATATATATATATAAATAGAAAAGAGAGAGAGAGAGAGAGAGAGAGAGAGAGAGAGAGAGAGAGAGAGAGATATAGAGAGAGAGAGATAGAGAGAGAGAGAGAGAGAGGAGAGAGAGAGAGATTAGCGTGCATGAATTTCCATAGCACAAAATGTCATTTCCCTATTTATCTTTATGGTAAATGTTGTTCCGCATGACATCCAGTGCTCAATGGTTCGCCTTTATGTTTGCGCTCATATCCACACTCATCCTCCAGACAACATCCTTACAGACACCACCATTTATCCATATATAAGTAGTAACAGTCCGATGTGTCGAAATTTTCTGTGTATATATATCTCCAATTCGGTTAGTTTATCTTACCGTCCCCAAACTTGCCCGTCTGTATAGGTGGACGTCCTCGTATACAGACGAGGTTAGATGTATCTATGCACCCTCGAGGGTAAAGGCCAGTAAAATAGGGAAATACCGAAGGCTGAAATTTGGAAACCGTGACAGAGAAGGAAGGGAGTAGTGAGGATTCGAATCCGGATCTGATTTCGTCAGGTCGGCACTGAAAGCTGGTTTAAAGTGGTGCTGGGAGTTAATAAATATCATGGCCAAGCTAATATAATATTTGGAACTTATATTATTTTATCGGAACCCCAGTTGATCTCTGTTATGAGGGTTATGTCTGTAAGGTGCTCGTGACTCCGGAGGGGGGTCCCTAGGAGCAATGAACGGAATGCATAAGAGAAGTGGAGAAAGGAGTCGGAGTCGGAGTCAGAAAAGGAAAGAGTCGGAGAAGGAGTTTGAGTCAGAGGAGTCGGAGTCGGTACGAGCACCGATTCTGGAGCCGGTGTGGTGCTGAGTTAATAAATATTCGTTTAGTCCAATATTGGTATCAAAATATATGTTTATAAGGTCGTAGAACTCGAATATGAGGGTTGTAAGTTCGTAAATGGTGTCTGGTGACCCCCTCTGGAGGGGGGTCCCAGGAAGAAACAGAAGAAGATGGAAGGAGGAAGAAGGAGGAAGGAGGAATTATGGTGGAAGGAGTCAGAGTTGGTACCGGCACTGGTGTTGGAGCCGGTGCGGTGCTGAGTTAGTAAACATTCGTTTAGATATCAAATAGAGGGGATAATAGATGTCTGGGGACTCCCACAAAGGTGGCCCCCAACTGAAATAAAAGAAGAATGGCATGGAATGCAAAACAGAAGAGGAAGAATAAAGAGAACTGGAGGAAGAGCATGGATGCATCTTGCAAAGATAACCCGTTTTCCAAAGGTTGAAGACTGACATTTCTATTTTCAAAATGGCTTTTTCTTTCTATAAACGTCAATTAAAATATATTGTTTGCTATTTTTATATTATAAGTATCATTTTACATTTGTTCTTTGTGTTTAATTTTCTTTTACTTTAAATTTAAAATTTTAATTTATTTTCAAAATTTATTATATTTTATTTATTTTTTAACTTATTTTTGTTTTATTTGCTTAAAAGATTTTGATTTTACTAAAATTTTTATTCTATTTTTGTTTATAACGTAAAAAAATTTGCATTTTTACACACCCTAAAGCAGTAAATCAGTAAATCAAAACCACCCACAACATCCTCCCCACCCCACCCATGATCTATTGATCTATTGATCTATTGATCAATTGATTCAAGTCATAATTTGTAAAACATAACACAATTCTTTTATTTATTTTTATTTTATTTTGATTAAAAATATATTTTTACCAAAATTTTTATTCTTTTTATGTTTATAACTTAAAAAAATTGCATTTTTACACACCTTAAAGCAGTAAATCAGTAAATCAAACACCCACCTCATCCCACTCCCACCCATACATGATCTATTGATCTACTGATCTATTGATCTATTGATTCAGGTCACATTTCGAATATCATTTTGGACAAACGTAACAAAGTTTTACACATTAATAAAGCTATCATAGCATAACCTGAACTAAGAATATAATGTACAGTAACAAACCTAACATACCTTACGCACGAATAAACAGCTAACATTAACAAAGTTCCATAATTAACAACAGTAAAGTAACTAACATAGCATACAAAACGTAACCTATTCACACTTTTTTATATCATACTACAATATCAATGTTAATTTTACATTAACTTGCATGATATTTGAACAAAAATTCAGTCACAACCTTTTCTACCATCAAGGTCACTTCAATGAATATATGCTAGCGTAACAAAGTTTTTTTACATTAACATAGTAATATTTAACAAAAATTTATTACAACCTTACCTAACTATCATAATCCCCAGCGAATAATTGCAAACATAACATAAAAATAAGTTCTTTGAATAAATTATCATAGAAAAGTGAAATAGTTTACTTATCCTAAAGCAGTAAATCAGTAAATCAAATCACCCTCTCCACCCCTACAAACCCCTCCCACCATTCCATGATATAATGATCTATTAATCTATTGATTCAAGTCATATTTCGACTACCACTTTGGATAAATACATAGCACATAAAAATAAGTCCTTTTATACTGACCAATGACAGATATAAGCAAATGGCAACAAAGTTTAACATCAGACAGCTACAACATATCATAACCTGAACGAAGAATATAATAAAATAACGACAAACGTATATTACTAAACTATGAATTAACGCTAACATTAACAAAGTCTGTAAAACCCAACAATTAGTAAATGATTCATATATATACAAAACGTAAATCTATTCGACACTTTTTCTGCCATTCTCTAACATATCAATGTTAATTATTAGCATGGTAATATTTTAAAACAATTCATCATAACCTCATTCAAATAAATACTGACCAAAATATTATATGTTATCGTAATTTTTTTTTTTACATTAACATAGTGTAATATTTAAATAAAATTCATCTTCAACTTTTTAATAATTAAAATTATTTCAGACCAACGAATACTGTAAACATAACAAAAAGCTTTATTCCAAACATAAATATGTAAATAAGCTTCCTTGAATAAATATCATAGTAAAGTGTAATAGTTTACATATCCTAAAGCAGTAAATCAGTAAATCAAACCAGCAGCCCTTCTCTCCTTCCCTATTCCTACCCTTCCATGCATGATCTATTTATTGATCTACTGATTCAAGTCATATTTCGAGTATCATTTTGGATAAACATTACATAAAAATAAGTTTTTTAAACACTAATCAACGAATATATGCTAACGTAACAAAGTTTTCACATGAATAAATCTAACATATCATAACCTGAACTAAGAATATAATGTAAAACGACAAACGTAACATACCTTACGCATGAATAAACAGCTAACATTAACAGAGTTCCACACTTAACAACAATAAAATGACTAACATAGTAAACAAAACGTAACCTATTCACACTTTTTCAAGCAGATCTCCGGTAACATATCGGACAATGTTCATTTTACATTACCATGGTAATATTTAACAAAAATTTACAATAACCTCGTCTAATTATCATACAAACCAACGAATATATGTTAACGTAACAAAGTTTTCTACATTAACAAAGTAATATTTAACAAAAAAATTTCATAACCATACCTAACTATCATATTCCTATACGAATAATTGCAAACATAACAAAGTTTTATCCAAACATAACATAAAAATAAGTTTTTTGAATAAAATATCATAGTAAAGTGTAATAGTTTACTGATCCTAAATCAGTAAATCAGAAAATCAAACCAACACCCCCAAACCCCTCCCCCACCCCTACCACCCTTCCATGATCTATTGATCTATTGACTCAAGTCATATTCCCAGCATCATTATGGATAAACATAACATAAAAATAAGTTATTTATAGTATATACTGCCCAACGAATATATGCTAACGTGACAAAGGTTTCACATCAATAGAAGCTAACATATTAAAACCTGAACTAAGAATATAATGTACAACGCCAAACCTAACATACCTTACGCACAAATAAACTGCCAACATTAACAAAGTTCCACTTAACAACAGTAAAGTAACTAACATCGCATACAGAACGTAACATATATGTCAATGTTAATTTTACATTAACATGGTAATATTTAACAAAAAATTTATCATAATCTTATCTAATTATCATACTGACCAACGAATATATGCTAACGTAACAAAGTTTTCACATCAATAAAGTTAAGCTACTTTTGCATTACTGGAACCAAGAATATAATGTACAACGACAAACCTAACATACCTCACGTATGAATAAGCTGCTAACATTCACAAAGTTCCCTACTTATCAAAGGTAAAGTAGGTAAACAGGGCATACAAAACTCAATATTCCCCAACGTTTCCAACATATCATCAGCAGCTAAAGTAGTATTATCTAACAAAATCCCTTAACAAAGTGTCCAACCTATCAAAGATACCAGCATCCTGAACTATGAATTGATACTACCTTCATCAAAATGTCATACATATCAAATATAACATCATTTTGAACTACGAATAAACGTAGATATTAGCAAAATTCTCGGCTAAATCTAACATAACTCAGCAGAAACTTAACCTAAGCCCGCGTTTCTAACCCATCATCACCAGTTAACACAGTAACTTATCATTTCTCTAACAAATCAGTGTTAATTTCACATTGTCATAGTAATATTTAACAAAACATAATAAAAATTAAACATAGCCTAGCATATCTAACACTTACAATAGACGAAAACCTAATATAGATACTAACATTTGGAACTATGAATAAGACATTAACATTTTGACCTATGAATAAGTTCTCAACC
>JABUQX010097013.1:10000-25000 GCA_015478945.1 Trachelipus rathkii
ATGATAAGGTATTGTTTTTCAATTGCCGGCTGATCCGACAGCTCAGCTCAAATACGTTTCAGCGCTCAATTCCTGTTCTCTGATTGGTTCAGTAAATTTTTCAATTCAGAAGCGTTTCGAAGATGATTTGCACGGAGCTGCGCACTCGGGCTTTTGGAAACAGCTATAGTATATTCCTTTTTACTTAATAAATTTATTGATCCGCTTGTCCAAATTTTGGCTTGCAGAACTGAGAGCTCACAGTATGGATATGGCAAGATGACAGATACTTCTAGAGAGACTCACTTGTTAATCAGACAGGTTTAAGTAGAAAATAGCTGCGCACCCGCAAGGGAAAGCGGGTGCAGCTGCGTGCAAATCGACTCGAAGACTCGAATTGGCTACGGTATTGATGGGGGAGCAATTTTAGTACAGAGAAAGCATGCGCCAGTGGTCGGCTGGCAATATGCTATAATCTTCTGCAACATATTTTTATGGTATTACGATATAATGTATCCCTTAATATAAAGTTAACTAAAGTATTAAAAAAATTTTTTGGGAAGCCATTTCCGACACATGTTTAGTAAAAAGATTTTTGTAAACAAAGTATTCTTCTGCGCAGCCCACGCCTGTTTATTAATTCTCGAAATCGAGGATTTAACAACGTGGGCCTGACTGCGACGTTTACGTGACGTAGAAGTCGCAAACAGATAAAAACGATATGTGTGCCCGCCCGGAGCTGCAGTGGAGCTTCTAGAGCACAGCGTAGGTGTAGCTGAGTCGAAAAGTTCGGTTCCAGCCTTTGAACTTCAGCCAGAACTCAAGGTTCGGAAGTTCCGGTTCCGGCGGGCAATTCTGATTTCCGGTACATCCCCTAACTATATATATATATATCCAATATATAACCTATGTATATATATAGTAACAATATATATGTATAACTTGTAATACTGTATTAATAACATAATATTAACTTAATATATATATATATAATATATATATATATATATATATATATATATATATATATATATATATATAATATGTAATATGTTATATAATAATATATATAACTACTTAATAGTAATAATATATATAATAATATATATATATATATATATATATAATATATATATATACTATAATATATATACAATATATATATATATATGTAATGTGTAACAATAACAATAATAATATATATATATATATATATTATATATGCTAATATATATATATATATATATAATATGTATAATATAATAATATATATATAATAATATATATATATATATATATATGTATATATATATGAAATATAGGTAACAATATTATAGCAATAATATATGTATGCTAACCAGCAATATATCTTTAACTATGTATACATGTATGTAACCAATAATAATGTAATAGTAACTGTAGCATAACATATAACAACACTGTATTTATATATATATATATATATAATATAATATAATAATATATATCATAATATATATAATACCAACTAATAATAATATATAATAATAATAATAATAATAATAATATATATATATAAATAATATATATAATATATATATATATGTAATAATAATATATCAAGTTAATATAATATATATATATATGTATATGTGTATATATATATGTAACAATATATATACATATATATATATGTAATAATATATATAAATGAAATAAGATATATATATATATATATATATAACCAATATATATATATACTTTTATATATAACTAACTATATATATATATAATAACTATATATATATGTAGCAATAGCCATAGCAATAATATATTTGCTGTAACATATATATATATATATATATTCTTTATATATAATAATATATATATGTATATAATTTACATATATAATATATGTATATGTATATATATAGTACTATAACTAATATATATGCTATATAGTAACCAATAATAATAATATAATAGCAGTAACTAGTATAACAATAACATAACCTTATGTTCAAATATATATATGTATATATATATATATATATATATGTATGTAATATATATATATATGCCTGCTTGCTAGCATAATAATAATATATATATATATCAATAATATATACATATATATATATATATGTATAGCATAGCAGCAACTAATAATATATATTTGTTAATATAACAACAGCAGTAATATATGTAGTAACATATACTATATATGCTCAGCTAACAACAATAACAGCCAGCTAATAGTAACTTAACCAATAGCATAATATATGTAATATAACCAACCAATATGTATGTATATATGTAATAACCTTAATAACAATACAACAACCAACAGCAACATATACTAACATAACAACCTAATATATAGCCAGTAAATATAGTAATATGTAATAATATAATATAATATATAATAATAAAGTAATAATAATAATAATAATTAAATTAGCCAACTTCATATATATATATATATATATATATATACTGCTCTTAACCAACAACCTTCAACTGTAGCCATAACTAATATACTTAACCATATATTTGGCAAAACTAAAGTTACTGCCAAATCATATCGCGAAAACTAAGATAGGTACAAGAAAACCATAACATATATGGAATCAGCGTTTGAAATATGTATGGAAAATGAAAAAAAAAATTTCCTTTTTTTTTTTTTTTAATATCTCCAAAAATACAAAAGGGGCAAAGAAAACTAATAACATATATGAAATCAACGTGTGAAATTGTATGGAAAAAAGGGAATTTTTTTTTATATACTAATAGCTGCTGTGCAATCCCCCCATTTACGGGGCTTGAGCCGACGGTGGGACAGAGGGGACGAAGTCAACCCGTCGTCCCAGAACCGAGACCCCGACTTCTACCATCTTTGCGGTTTACTCTTGGGTATTCTTTTAGTTAAATGAGAAATACTTTTTCATACAAAATTTCATACGCTGATTCTAAATATGTTATTAGTTTTCTAGTACCTATCGTAGTTTGGATATATAAAAAAATAAAAAAAATATATTTTTCTTTCATTTTTATACAATTTCATAAGCTGATTCCATATATGTTATCAGTTTCTTTGTACCTATCTTGGGCCCCTGGGCATGCGGGTAACTTCTTTATTTTCACCTATATATATATATATATAACTTATATGCTGCTGCTCTTTATATAATAACCAACATATATATATATATATATATATATATATAACATATATAATATATATATATATATATATATATATATATACTTATATATTTATATATATAACTATTATATATAACATATATATATATATATATAACTACTATTTGCTATAGTAACATAACCTTAGCAACCTTGCTTGTATATATATATGTATATATATATATTTATACTGCTATAATAATATATGTGTATGGCAGCTGTAATATATATATATATGTATATCTATATGTATATATATAATATAATATAATATATAGCAACTATATATAATAATAATATATAGCTATGTATAAAGAAATATATATGTATGTAGCAGCTAGCAACCTTTCATACCAGCAACTATCCATATTTCCAGCATAACAATATTATCCAATAACAGCAATAATATATATGTAACAATAATATAATAACCTTAACATATAAATATATGGCAATAATAGCATATATTGCTAATATAACCAGCTAACAACCAACTGTATACCTTCCAGCCAGCTACAACCAGCAATGTACAACCAGCAGCCATATGGCTGCTAGTATATGCCAGCAGCAATATGTACCAGTATGTGTTTGGCATAACTGTATGTAGCAGCAGCAGCAACACAGCAACAATAGCCAGCCAGCAGCAACTTGTATGTAAGCCAATAACATATATATATAACATCTTATATATATATATAACAACAATATATATATATTTATATTTTTATATATGTTTATATATACATATGTAATAATATATATATATATATATATATATATATATATATATATATAAATATAACCAATATAATATAATAATAATATATATATATAATATATATATAACAACAGTAACAATAACAACCTGTATATGCTATAACAACTCTGTATGCTAATATGATAGCTATTACCAACCACAATAACAGCAGCAATATATATATATATATGCAACAACACTGCTGCTGTAACTAACTTGTATGTATAGTATGTATGTATGCTCTTCTGGCGCGCTGCTCATGCCAACTGTATATAGTAACAACAACATATATATATATACTCTTTACTTATATATAATTATCATATTTTAATAATGGCGAAAAATTAATTTCAGGAATATTAGAAAATTCTGAGAATTATGAGGACTTTAGGGAAGAAGTTCCCTTTATTGGGGATTTAGGCACCCACACATCATACACACTCACACACACACACACACACAGAGCACATATATATATATATACAACTATATATATATATTATTATGCTCTTTATATATATATATATATATATATATATATATATACTATGCTATATATGCTGCTGCTATGCAACCCAATAACCTTATCCTCTTGTATGTATATATATATATATATATATATATATATATCTTTGCTATATATATATATATATATATATATATATATATATATATATGCTTATACGCCATATATATAACCTTAATATGCTTTTATGTATATAATAACCAATAACAACAACCAACCTTAATATGTATGTAATATACCAATATGTAATAACAACAACAACTATAACATATATATATAATATATATATATATATATATGTTTGTAATAACTGTTTATATAGTATATAGCCAATATTTAATATATAATATATATATAGCAATAATAATAATATTATAATAACCCAATAATAACCTCCCAGTAACCTATTCTGTAATAATAATATATATGTATGCTTAATAACATATATATATCAACTGCTCAACATCATATAACAGCAGCAGCCAGTATAATGATCTGACGTATAGCAACATATATGTATATGTATATATATGCATATATATATATTATGGAATTAGTGACCATAATATAATAATATTTAATAATAATATATATATATATATATAAATATATATATAACAATAATAATACCAGCAATAATATATATAGCAACTATTCCTTGTATCAACTGTAATATAAAATATAATATGTATATGAAAGCAATAATATGTATAACCAATATATCAGCAATAATATATATAACTAATAGCTATATATATGTTTATGGAAGTATATATATATAAAAATATATATATATATATATATATATATATATATATATATATATATATAACCTTTATATATATATATGTAATAAATATAACTATATATATATATACATATGCTATAATATAACTTAACGCCTCTATATCTTATATATATATACTATATAACTGCTGCTATATATATCTATATATCAGAGGTGGGCACCGCGCTCATTTAGGGTAGTTCGCTAGCGCACCTCCGCACCTCGAAAAAACGGCTGGCGCTCCTCCGCACCTATTCAGATCATCAAACCTCCGCTATTGCAAGTCCGCGCACGTCCGCACGTCTTCCACTAATGTGTGCAGGCTTCTACAAAAGGTTTCCAATATTCGTACTAAATAGTATATATCACCTAAAGATTTATTTATAATAATATATAGAAAAATTGAATGAATATTTTTACAAAATCTCCAGATTTTCCTCTTCCTCCTCAATGTCTTCGTCAAAGAACAAAAGATCCCTTTCAAAAAGATTAGCTGCTCAGAATTAAAAGCAGTTAAGGGGCTGACCTCCTTGCCCTCAAAATATCCCCACCAGTACCGTATTCGCTCTACAGCAGCAGAACTAGGGAGGGTGTATTATATTTTATGAACAAGTTCAACAAATTCTGCTATGCTGAAAGGGAAAAAATGTCCTTGGTGAGAGGGGGTGCTGGTGTTGGATTCACTTCAGCAGTCCATTGTCATTAAGGTCTCACCAAAATCATTCTGCTACTCCCTTCTGAAATTTTTGACCACCCTGTCCACCATAAGAAGGTCTATTTCGTTCAAGATTTAGTAGAATCCATGAAAGCCTCGAAGCCTGCAGAGTCGATGCTAATACTACGTATCGCTCGGTAGCTATATAATATATATATATATATATATACTACTGCATATATTATATATATATATAGCAACATATGTATAGCAACAATATATATATATATTTCTTGTATATATATATATAACAACATAATATATATATATATATATATATATATTAATCAATTATGTGTAAAACCTAAATCAGCCTTAGCCTTCTGTAATATATATATATATAACTGCAATAACACAGCATATAGCTTAATAACGCTATATAGCAACCAGCCAACATATATATATATACTCAACCTTTGCTAACTATATGCCGCTACTATATATATTTGGGTTTTACCCAGAATATTTGGATATTGCCTAGTTATTATAACAATAATATAATTTATTAAAGTTATAGATGAGGTAATAGCCATTCAAGTCTATAAAATCAATTTAAATATTATTTATTATATATGGTACCGTTGGAGATTGAGATTGGTTTTGGAAGTTTTATTATTAAAAAAACAATAAGTCTTAGACTAAAAGTATAATTAGTTATAAACTTAAAATAAAAATTATATTTCTTTATTATAACCAATAAAAATTCTTAATAAGTAAACTATACTTTCATTTTTCAAAAAAGGTGCGGACCAAAGGCGGAAACTTTTTTTGATCCCCACGTGCAAGTCCGCTTCCTGACGACTCCGCACCTTCGCTAGTCCGCACCTATTCTAGTGAGGTCGCTCGGAGCGGACAGCGGTTTAACGGACGCAAAAAGAAGCGAGGAGTGCGCATAATTATACTTATAACAACCTTAGCCTTAACCTTAATAGTATAAATATATGCCTATATTATATATATATATACACAACCAACATATATATATATATATATATATATATATATATATTTATATATATATATATATATACTCTATATATATATATATATGTATATGTATAATAATATAACAATAATGTATGTATATTATCTAACAGTATACAACGCTTAACAATAGCCAGCAGTAATAATATATATAAACAATAATATGTAGCCTTAATAACAACTGTATATAACCAGCAATATAGCAACCTTGTATATAGTAATAGCAGCATAGCAACCTTATGTATATATATATATATATATATACTTAATATATATATATATATATAAATAATATATATATATATATATATATATATACACATATATATATATATATATAACTAATATATAATATAATATATATAATATATATATATATATATATATATATATATATATATGTATATATATATAGTCAAGGAGAAGACAAGAGGAGTGGCTTCAGAAGATAGCCCTCATTCTCCCCTCCCCCATCATCATTTTGGGGTTGACAGCCTACGGTGGTAGGGCTCGTGTTGTCATGTAATTGCCGACCTGTTCTTATGCATTGTCTTCTCACTCATTATTTTATCAAACTTTGAGGCTTTAATTTTAACTATGTTGATTATCACCTCTCCTCCTCTAAAGCTCAACTGTTATTCCTAACCGAAATAGATCTTTGAGCATTCTGTCTTCAAATCCTACACTACTCAGGCTATTCTACATGTTAATCTGTTCTTAAATTCGCCTGTTCTATATACTTGTATTTACCCTCTTGCTCAGCTTTCTATCCTAGATTATTTGACTACTTAAGCTCGAAATTAGAACAAGCTTTCTCTTCTACACTTCTGTCTGAAATCTTCTTTAGGTGATTTCAACGTTCACCATCGCAAATGACTTTTCTCTAATTTTCAAGACACAACTAGTGACCATGTTCTTGAAGGGAGGCCTTGAAGAAACTAATCTCTGATCTTTCTCGAATTTCTAATTGCGGTATTTAGAACAGGGTTGTTTTTGTTGAATACAAAAACTTAGTCCTTCTTCTTTCTACTCGTCATAATCTTCTGCAGATTTATAATATACTCTTCGGAAATACACAACTCAAACTTTCATCTGTCCTTAATATCATTGTATTTTTTATCGTGATCTTAATTGTTAAGAACACCTTACTTCTATTTCTAAGTAAGCTTCTAAGAGGCTGGGTGTTCTGAGGAGATTTCAGAATTTTTTCCCTCTACCTCTGATGCATACTCTGTTCGCCTCTGTATGGAGTATGCCTCACACAACTGGAGTATTTCCACTCTCACGACTCTCCTTGAAAAGGTGGAGTCTTGTCAACTCTCCCGTGTTTACTAGCTTTCTCCAATCTTTATCTACAGATCGAATTGTTGCGTCACTCTCCTATATATATGGCTTTTATAATGTACACTACTTATCTGAATTCTTCAGTTGCCTACCTACTCCATTGAGAAAGGTTCGTGCTAATACGCCTTTCTTTACATCTAGCGAATATGACCAATTATACCTGTATTCCACTGGTTAAATCTTGAACACACCCTTTTTCTATTTTTCCAACTACCTTTGACTTGCACACTTTATAATGCCCTGTTAACGCATAATATAACATGTAATTATAACGCATGTCGGACTTTAGGTTGGATCTGACTTGGAAATTTTCTCCTTTCAAACACTTCTATTATTTTTTCTAAACATGACTTGCTATCAAAAAATATATATAAAAAACATTAAAGGCTGTTTAGGTCTGTTACGCCATATATTTAATTATAATTTGGAACTATTTATTTATTCTATAGATTAACATTCCGAATTCCAAATAATTCCTAATCACAACTCTCTCTCTCTCTCTCTCTCTCTCTCTCTCTCTCTCTCTCTCTCTCTCTCTCTCCTCTCTCTCTCTCCTCTCTCTCGTTTGCTTCGTAGATTTAGGTGCAATGGACAGTCTGTTACAAGTTTCATGTTCGCTTATATAAAACTACTATTAATTATTAGTTGTTGTATTATTTTGAAGTGCTAAAAAATTACACAACTTTCTTGTTTGCATATACTAATACGGCGTCAAAGAAAAGTGTAGTGTGGAAATACCTCAGGGAAGGGTCTTATAACTCTGTAGAATGTTTCTTTTGCCATAATACGTTTTCAAAGAAAGAAGAGGAACGACTTTGCTTTAAAATCATTTAAAATCGCAGCACCAAGGAAAGTTTAAAGATGGAACTGATGAAGAAGCACGCCAAAAAAGAAAATAAAGAAAAAAATGTAAAGATTTACTTGAAAGACTCGAAATGGAGCACAATTTTTTGGATAAAGCTAAAACAGGCGATGAATCATAGATATTTTTAGTATGATCCTGAAACCAAACGACAAAGTGCGGAATGGCACAAAAAAAATTCTCCTCGTCCAAAGATAGCACGTATGAGCAAGTCCAAGGTGAAAACACTGATTATATTTTTTTTTTCGTCAGCCGTGTTGTTGTGCACAAGGAATTTGTACACCTTCAGGACATACAGTTAATCACGTCTTTCACAAAGATATTTTGAAACTACTTCGAAAACGAGTTCAGCAAATCAGAACAGACATTGCAGATTATTGGGTGCAGCACCACGATAACGCGCCATCTCACACTACGCTCTCAATTATAGAATTTCTGGCGAAGAAAAAACATTCAGAGTAATTTCACATCTCCATATTAGCCCAGATCTAGCTGAGTGCGATTTTTACCTCTTCCCTAAACTGAAAACGAAGTTGAAGGGTCATCATTTTGGGACGATGGAAAACATAAAAAATATTGTACCACGTGAACTAAACACACTTCAGGAAAATGACCTCCGGTACTGCTATGAACAGTGAAAGTACACTTACTTTTGGAACATAACATATATATATATATAATATATATTATATATCATATTATATATATATATATATATATAATATATATATATATATATTATATATTATATATATATATATATATATATATATATATAATATATATATATATATATATATATATATTATATATATATATATATATATATATATATATATATATTCATCCTCTATAACTCGTTTAACTATGTCCAACTATAACTTTATTTATAATTCCGTCTAAAGGGTGAGTATGTTGCCTAACTGTAAACATAACACTCCTGTAAACACGTCTCGAGATCTGATTCTCTAACTTCGATGTTCTGTGGCTTAAAATCTTTCTCCTTCTACTCTACAATAATCTTGGGCTTCTGCTAACTGTCTCCTAACAGGAACAGATTTCACGCTTTTTGAATAACTTACTACTCTCACGAGACATTTTATATCTTCTCATCCAAATACTGAGGTCCTCTATTTAGGGGATTTCAATGTACACAACACTGAATGGTTGGGTCCTCCCCATACTGATTTAGGTGGGAAGGAGGCCGAATCATTCAGTATTCTCAACGAGCTGGAGCAACTAATTAAAGAAACTCACACACATTCCGGATCGTCCCACCCAATTCTTGAACACACTTGACTGTTTCACCCCTAGTCCTTCTTTCTTGAACTATACAGCTTTCACTCCTATCTGTAAATATGACCACAACCTTATATCTCTTAATTTTAATACTTTCTCTCCAACAGCTCCATCCTGCCCTACGCGTTTTTTCTGGCACTTTACGCTAACTATAATTGGAATGACTGCTTTGTCTCTGGTGACGCTTCGGCTTGCCAACATGGTGGGAACTGCAATCGCTGAAAGGAACGAGCAGGTTCATTCCTGTCTTGGGACTAAATCTTTATCAACTTCAATAACTCATGATTCGATGGTTTTCGTACCATTCCGGCTAGAGAGTGCGGCTAGAGAGTGAAAAACTCGTTCTCCTAGCATTCTTGCTAATTTTCATTCAGCTTGAAATCGTTGCAGGGATATTCTTCGACGAGCAAAGCGGACTTTCATTAAACGAAAGTGCGCTAACCTCCTTGGTTCTCCTACTGACAAATCTTTCTGGCCTCTTGCCAAAAACATCTCTAACAACTTCTGTAAATCTGTCTTTCCTCCTCTTATTCGATCTGATGGTTCTGTTGCTAATTCTCCAACTGAAAAGGCTAATCCTTGGCATCTTTTTTCTCTAAATCAACCCTGGACTCCTCCTCCTCCTTCTCCTTGTTCTTTCTTCAGGTTTCCAACGACTTAACTTGTGATTACATTAGATCAGTTGTATGGGCTCCTGAAATCTACGAATGTTAGGATGACTAGTAGCCCGGATGGTATTTCTCTTCACGTTTTAAGGGAGTATACTTCTAAGTTGTCCCGGTCCTCGTTCAACTATTTTCTCTAATTTCAATACTACTAATTTCCGTCAGTGTTGAACAAGCACATGTCCGAGCCTATTCGCGAAAAAAGGAAGCCTGCTCTGAATCCTTCAACTATCACGCCTATAGCTCTTACTTTATCTATCTAAGCTATCTTTGAATTTCTACTCTTCTCAACTTCTCCTTCTTAGATTCATTGGAATCACATTCACTTCTTTCCGATCCCCAGTACGGCTTTCGGCGCTCGAGGTCTACTGCGATATACTTTCCATCTTACCTGACTTTGGTTTCCCGCCCTTCGGAACTACGGGAACTTGCGTGTGCCGGCTTGACATGATTTTCAAAGCATTTGATCCTGGTTAATGGGCGCGCGTTACTGCTCTCCAAGCTCCCTCTTTGGGTTCCTCCTTCTCTTTGCTTACTTATGTCTGTTTTCTTCAAATCAGCTCAATAATGCTGTGTTGAGGGGCGAGCTTCTTCTCCTTTGCTGTCATAGTGGTGTTCCCTCAGGTATTTTTGTTCTATCTCCTACTTTATTCCTGACTTTTCATTAATGTCTTCTCACCTGAGCATCAACATTCACTCATATGCCGAATGACTGGACGCCTTCATTCTTCAACTTCATTCAATTCTGCTCCTTCTTCTACTCTAGAATTTCCTCTCGTCTTAATCTTTCCGATTCTATTCTCGCTGATCTGGATAGAATTTCGAATGGGGTCATCTCAACCTTGTGAAATTCATTCTTAAAAACTCAACTTCTACAAATCTCCCTCTCTAAAACACCTTCTTACTTTCCTATCTCTTTCGACGGTTCTCTCGTCTCTCCTGTTGGACAATATAAACATCCTTGCCTTAACATAAACAAAAAATCTTGGAAACCTCACATAACAACGGTTGCTAGGGCGGCCTCAAAGAAGCTGGGAGTTCTGTTTAGACTGCGATACTTTTTTTCCTCTTCTCTGTTGCTGCCAGCTATGACAAGGGCCTCATCGTCCTTGTATGGAGGTAAAAAAACTGCTCTCAAATCTGGGGGGGGGGCTCTGTTTCACCCGGCTTTTGGATAGGGTCGAGGTCAAAGGCCAACAGGCTTATAAACTGTTCTGTACTTTCCAGTTCCTTGACCTCTTATATTTTTGAGGCAGCGATGTTTGGTGCTTTATTCTTTTCTATAGGTACCCTGCGCGGCAGGTGCTCGAGGAGCTTATCACTTCGCGTACCTCCACTTTACATCGCCCTCGGTAGAACTAGGGGTGCTGTGTCTGCACATTAGTTTTGTGTTGGTTGATGTAGGTATCTCCTGGCTAGTTCGCTGCGGTGCTTCCTTCTTTCCTGCCACTTCTGTTCTGTGGAATTCTCTCCCATCTTCTGTGTTTCCTGCTGAATTAATCTCCCCGATTCAAAAGCCTTCGTCTGTGCTCATCTGCGTATTTTGCGTTAGTTGTGACTTCTGAGGCGTGCAACACGCCCTCCTGATATAGGGCTCTGCCCGTGGAGTGGTGGTGAGACTGTAAAAAAAATAAAATATATTAATATATATATATATATATAGTATAATATATATATATATATATATATATAATATATATATATATATAATATTATTATATTATATATATATATATATATAGTATATATATATATATATATATATCTAAAATTCACTTTCATCCTAAATTTTAAAATAATTTCTCTTTGAATGCCGGAGCATATGTAATATAAATTTATTCAAAACAATTTTCTTAAAAATAAAAACTTCTTCAAAAAAAACAGTCCTCCTATAGATGTTCTTAGTTCGATTTTTTATTTTTAAGAAAAGAAATAAAACTTCAACCTTTACTTGATTATTAGGTAAAACTATATTGTGTAAGCCACATCTTGCATAATTTTAGGATAACTAAGGATGCTCTTTAAACTGTTAACTTTGATTTCCGGTCGATTTTCATTAATACCTCTATGGAATTATACTTTGTATTTTTTTTAGAGGATTTTTAGGTTGAAGGTCTTTTAAATGTAGATTGTCTTTTTACAATCGCTTTTCTGCATGCTCCAGTTTGTCTCATTGTTTGTGAAATTTGGCTTCTTCAACTTCATCTGACAAGGGAGGATTTCTGAAAATGCTGAACCATCTGATTCCGACCCAGATTTCTACTAGATAGTGTTATTAATTTTAAGTCCTAGTTCACAAAGTTCATTCCTAGCTTCTAATATCAGATCATTTCTAAGGAAGATTCTGAACGGTGTATCAACAAAGATATTCGACAAAACAACTATTTTGTTTTCAGGTTAGCATTCTTTCCCTTCTTTAAATGGAATTTTTTATCTCAATTGCTAGAATGCCTTCTGTATAAACATTTTCATGCAGTCAAGTCTTCTGATTGAATATTTTTGGATGTAAAGTATGGGTGTTTTAATAATTCTTTGAGGATTTCGATTCGTTTTCACTGACTATCGGAGAGAGAAGGTTCAGGAGTACCGGCAGCCATCACACTAATATAGTCTTTAAGTTGCAGAAGCCTTTCGAGCACAAGTTATGTACTTCCCCATCTTGGTCTTCTTGATCCTATAGATTGCACTTTTCCGATGAAAGCTTTAGAAAACTTCCTTAATTTTGGGGTACGTGCTGCTTTTGCTATTTGTCTCGCCTTGCCTATATAAGATTTTCTGTATGTGTATTGCTGAGACATGCACTACTAACTTAAAGTATGTACTCCACACCTCATGGTGTGCAATTGTTAACTATCGGACATTTCTTATCGAACATTTTTTATCAATTCTTCTGATACCTAACAAATATTACTTCTTCGTTTTGACATTCAGATAAAATCAGAATCACATTTTACCAGCTTCCTGTCCTCATCCTATTGCCCTTATTTAATTTCAAACGTACTGATCAATGTTTGAGTACGTTATGCCGTAAGTAAAGCTAATTTCTTGCTCTTATTAATTTCCAATTCTTTTACAACGTAAATAATCAAGTTCTTGGATTATATTAGCTGAATGTGCGATTTGGTATCTCTTCTGCTAGTTTTTGTAATTTGTTTTTATTTTCGTCCATATATGTAATATTAAAATAGCAAATAATTTTAGCTTTTCCCTTGCGCAAGCATTCATTTTTAAATGCACGAGGCATCTCTTTAAGCAATTTTTTTTTTTTTTGCTTTCCGCTTCTGCTAGAACTATTTACGAATATTTTTCCCCGGTCTAAGTGACTTCAAGTTTAAAACCATGTCTCGCCACAATGCTTAAATCCTGGTGCTTTCAAAATTACCTTGGTCACTATCTTTAAATACCCTTATAATTAATTATATTTTCAGTTTTCCACTGTTAATAATTTTTGAAACAATTGTCTTCGCTTCGCAACCAAGAGAGCCGGTTCATGAAGATCAAGGTTTATTATCCTTTGCAGCTTTTGCTTCACCTTTCCTTTTAACAATTGCAGCAATGTCTAGATATAGCGTTTTAAACGTCGCATTAATTTAAATGATTCAGTAGATGTATCATGACCCCAATAAGTAACTGGTGGTTCAGTAAACTCTTTTAAACATGATCGAACTGACTGTTTCCTATCAACTGCGTTAACTATTTCATATTGGCAAATGTAAGTACTTTTATCTTCAGAGTGAATAAAATATTCAAGTACATGAGCGGAGCAGCGTCTTTTTTTGCGGCTCCGACTCCGGCTCCTGCTCCGGCTCCTGCTCCGGCTCCGGCTCCGGCTCCTGCTCCGGCTCCGGCTCCGGCTCCGGCTTCGCTCCGGCTCCGGCTCCGGCTCCGGCCCCCCTAAA
>JABUQX010097014.1:0-7500 GCA_015478945.1 Trachelipus rathkii
TATAGCATTAGCTGTCTTGGAGATATATAATCTTCCTCATCTGTGTTCTAAAATAAGCTCCTTTTTATGTAAAGTATTACCAGCTATTATCTCAGGAGCTGTAAAGCTTTGGAAGTTGTATTGTGAATACGCTTTGAAGAAATATGAAAAGATGCGTCTAGGTCTTTTCCGAGATACTTTACCGTACTGAGCTGACTGGCAATGTCTTAATCATAGTCATCTACTGGCTACGTGTGAGGTTGATTTTACAAACGTATAAGAAAGGTCATGTTCGATCCCAGTATTATTGTCGAGTCAATCTTATATAATTGAGTGAAATGTAGATAGCTCTACTTGTTAGGGAAGGATCATAAGCACACGCCAGAAGGCGCTAGCAAAATACATTCCATTCAGTGCAATATTTCAATTCGGTTCCTAACGTCAATGAATTACCTTACTTGAAACCCTTTGGGTCTAACATCAGTGGTAAGTAAGTAGCAACAGGCTGATTATTCACGATCAAATCAAAGTAGATGAACATTTGTCTGCCTTAAAAGGATTTCAAACATGGTCAACCCACGTGACGAAATATCTAGGAGAGCCAAGTAACAAACTTATTTCCTTTCACCTTCATACATGTAACCACTGGGAATCTAGTATTAAATAACAATCTCTGTAACTGATCCTTTAAGAATTGGTATCGATAAAGAACCAGGGTGGGGATTATTCATAATATGGAAGACAAAAACCTCTGGTCTGCACTACTACTAATGTGGCTTCTATATTGATAAGGAAGGGGGAGGGTGGTTGTTGGTAGTAACACATAATAGGATAAGGTGACCAGGCATGGCCCATAAGTAAACCTTGGGGCATTTGGATTTTGCAATCCCACCCTGGACCCTACAAAAGCTGAGTTACGTACTAGATAATTAAGATTTGGCCCCATAGTGAACCCGTAGGTAAAGTTCAATTTGAAGCAGGAACCCTTAAAGGACCCATTTGAGTCGGGATGCTAAGGATAGGGACTTGGTTGACAATAGGCACCCCACTACTACTTATCCCCATATTCCCGTTTACACAAGTATTTACCCCTGGTAGTTGCAAACCCTGCGGTAGAGTATGAATAGGCACATATTGTATCCCCCCATAGGTTAGAGTCCCGGTGGCAGGGTTATGCATAGCAGAACTAGGGGGGGGCATGGTCCCTCCTTGAGCACCATGACCATATGTAGTGTTAACAACTGTCGGGGACATCAAGGAAGTAGGAGAAGCAGTAAAAAGAGTTTGTATGTCAGTAATGGGAGCATTAGTAGTAACAAAATTATCAGTCGTAGTAGTCGTAGGGTCTACAGTATAAAATCATATAATATAATATAATAATATAATATATTAATATAATAATAATAAATATATATATATAATATATATATAATATATATATATATATATATATATATATAGAAAGTATATTTATAATTATTTTCTCCTTCTTCTCCCAAGACTGGTGTAAGTAAGGTGCGTGCATGCATTCGGGAAGAAGAGAAGTTAAGTAGAAAAATATGAGACCCAAGTCGAAAAGAAAGCCCAGTCTTACCGCGCCCTCTATACTATTAGTTGAGGAACTCGTCGCAGTCAGAAAAGTCCACCCTAGAGCTTCAACGGGACCGCGACGGACCCTTATTATGGCATATCGTAAAAGTATGAGGTTCATGCCCCTGGCCCAGGGTGAATCCACAACCATACCTTCATCACAAAACCCCTTCCATCCACTCCTATGATGCCACCTTTATTCATCGCTCTGCAAACCCTACAACCTCTCTCCTTCGAGACATTCGTTCACCGCATGGGACTCGATCCACTTTTTCTTATAGTCTCCCAGACCGGTCGGATTCCCAGCACAGAACTCACCAACTATGTACAAATCATCCGGCTATAACCAACCGGACTGTCATTCATGGTCCTTCGTCCATATGTGACCAATACATCCAACGGAACTTTCCATCTTATTTCGTTTTCATTTAAACCCTTTCTTCACACCACATATTTCTCTAATATGGCTAATTCGCTCATTTTATCAATTCTTTTCACACCTAACACATCCCTATAAAGACTGTCCATCTGAACACGTTGAACTTTAAAGATCTATACCTCTTAATTCCAGACCATAGTATAGTCTCGCTACTATGCATTAACACAGATAACAAACATATCCTCGTGTGAAACCCTAGCGCAACTGGCTCAAAAAGCTGTAGTCCTTTTACGTCACCAAACGATTTAATTGCAACCATCCACTCATCCTTGCCATTTCACAACTTTCTCTACCTCCATATCTGCATATCATCACGCTAACTTTCATCTCAACATATATCCTAAATATTTAACATCAGAACACTTGTTCCACATGCTCACCATCAACAATTCACACTCCACACCCGAGGACTGTCGCTCACTTACCACCGATAACCTTACTCTATCCTACGTTAACCTTTCGAAAAACCCCTACTTTTTTACACACATCTAAACCAAATCGTCTCTAATAATCCTCTTAAACACACGATTCACCCACAGCAAAACACAAATTCATCCGCAGATATAATGCAGGTAGGCAACCTCCACTCACCGTTTCCATTCTCCATCATTGCTACACCAATTCCTGCCCACTTGCCCATCTCATTTCTTTTCATAACCCCATCCATATACAAATTAGAAATAACAAAGAGACATAACAAATCCCGGCCTCACTCCACTATTAAATACTTGAAACCAATCACTTTTGCACCATTTAATTCTAACATACGCTTCACTATGTCAATGACATACTACTTTGATTCCATTCAGGAAGCTACCACACACAACCATAACATCTACTGAACACCGTATCATAGGGCTTCCCTATTGAATCCTATCATACGCCTGTTGCAAATCCATGAAATACCTAATACAATTTATTTTTCGTTTACGATCATTTTTCATCAGTTCAATTTGTTTCAAGTGTAAAGATTGATTCCACACCCCTCTACCAGCTCCTAAACGCAGCCCACCTTGTCTTTCAGACAATCAGTCCTTCAGTCAACTCGACGCAACTCTTCGAGCTAAAATAGCATAAGCATTATCTTCCCTACACAAGTCAATAAACTAATGTCCCCTTATAAGTTCTTACAGTCCACTTATTCTTCCTTACCTTTAATCAAAGGGCTACTATTGCTGGCTCTCCAATCAGCAATCCCTCGAAACATATTAAAAAAACCAAACTAACCATAAACGCTTTTATTAGCACAGATTCCAAATTGCAATAATCGACCATTCGCCCTCAGTTTTGTATGCATTTCACCAGTAACTTTCATCTATACGTGCAACGATGTTACCATTCTCAACTATTCGTACAGTCACCCCATACCTCCCGGCCTTGCTAGATGACCACATTCCAAAATACTTATTGTTCTTCTGCAACCATCAAAACCCACCGCATTGTCGACGTATCACGAAATCTTAAATTACTGGAGTTAGAATATTATAAAATCAGATTCTCAAAAAAGTGTTCTTTCCACACACTACCCAAGGTCCCCTCAAAATCCATTTCATGCAGTTTACAATAAGCACCATCCCTATTCATTATTTCATAAGCAGGTTCCCCTTATACTCATTCTTGACCTTTCGCGTTTCCTTCCAGAAAGAGCATTCCTATTCCCTTGTAAGCTCCCCATTCATCCTCCCTTCCAAACTGGTTCAATTTACCTATTTTTTGACTACTTACGTGAATGACCTTTTAGTATCATCTTTTTTCTTCCTATATACTCTTCCAAACATCTTTCTTTTTGAAACTTCATCATAGTATATAGTAGTATATATAGATATATATATACCATTTGGCATGTCATAAATATATATAAATATATACCAGTATATTGATATATATATATATATATATATATGTTATATATATATATAATTATATACTATATATATATATATATATATAGGAGGGGCCGAATACATTCAGCACTTCTCAACGATCTGGAGGCTAACTGAATGCAATAGAAAAACACACACTTCCCAACCAATTCTTGAACCATCTTGACACTATGTTTCACCATCAGTCCTTCTCTCTATAAATTATAAATACACCATCGCTCCTAGTGGTAAATCTGACCACAACCTTATACCTATTTCTCTTAATTTTAATACTTTCTCTCCAACAGCTCCATCCTGCCCTATCGTTTTTTTCTGGCACTTTGATCGGGCTGATTGGGGAGCCTTGCGTCGCTTCTACGCTAATTAATTGGATGGCTGCTTAACTCTGATGACGCTTGGGCTTCTGCGATAACGTGAGAGCTGTAATCGTTGATGGGGATGAGCACAGGTTCATTCGTTCTTCTACTAAATCTTTTTCCACATAATCCATGGTTCGATAGTGTGTGTTCTGCGTTACGCATTAAGGGCAACGAGACAGCTAGTATCGGGTGAAAATATTTCTTGCCTCTACACACAATCCACTCTCAGCTAATTTTCATTCAGCTAGAAATCGTTGCCAGGATATCTCATCTTCGACGAGCAAGAAGGGCTTTCATCAAACGCAAATGCGCTAACTCCTTGGTATCATCTACTGAGACAACATCTTGTCTGGCATCTTAGCCAAAAAACATCTCTAACAGACTTCTGTAAATTCTAGACACTTTCTCCTTTTAATCGATGCGATGTGCTCTGCTTGCTACCTTCTCAAATGAAAGTCCAATCTCTTCGGCCTCCTGGATTTTCCTTTTAACTACACCCTGACGAATGCTGGCATTGCCTCGCTCCTTCTTCTCTCAGGTTTGTCCTATTGTCTTTGCCTGTGGATTAACATTTGATTCGGGTGCATAGAGCTTACACTGTGAGATCTTAACGTATTGGAAGGCGACGTGGACCCGGATGGGACATTTCCTCCCACCGAAGTTTTTGAGGGATAATGTGCTTACGTGCTGACTCCGCCCCTCGTTCAAACTAATACTTTCTCTATGTCTCACTACTAGCACTTTCCCTCAGTTTTCTGAGTGTTGGATAGCAACGCCACATGGCCCAAATCCCATGCTCCGAAAAAAAGGAGGCCGTCTGAAATCCTTTAACTTATCGCACCTATTAGCTCTACCACTTGTATCTATATCATAAGCATCGTTTGAAAAACACACTGTCTCAGCTCTCAGTTTCCTTAGACCAATATTCCTGAAATCCTCATTCTCTTCTTTCACCGATCCGTCAGTACGGCTTTCGGCGTTCAAGGTCTAATGGCGATATACTCACTTTCCTATTTAACCAATTTATGGTTTTCCGCTCTTAGGAACTACGTTGGAGACTTGCGGTGATGATGGCCTTGACATTCCAAGACGCATTTGACCGGTATGGCCAACGCGTCACTGCTCTCTACGCTCCCCTCTCCTTTGGGTTTCCTCCTTTCTTTGCTTACTTAATGCTCTACTTTCCTTTCAAAGTCGCTCAAATATCGGTGGTGGTTTGAATTGGAGCGACCTTCTTCTTCTTTTTCTGTCAAATGTGGTGTGTTCCTCAGGGTTCAGTCTTATCTCCTACTTTATTCCACTTTTCAGTAATGATCCCTTCTCACCTGGCAACATCTAACTCTATCCACTCATATGCCGATGACTCGACCCTTCGCTTCGTCAACCTCATTTCAATTCTGCTCCCTCCTTTTACTTCTAGAATTGAGTCTCGTCTTTTCAATCTTTCCGATTCTATTCTCGCTGATGGATAGAATTTCCGAGTGGGGTCGTCTAAACCTTGTGAAATTCAATTCTTTTAAAAAACCAACTCTCTAAGAATCTCCCTTCATCTAAAAAACAACTTCTCACTTTTCCTATCTCTTTTCGCATGTTTCCATCGTCTTTCCTGTTGACGAATATAACAATACCTCCTTGGCCCATTAAATAAACAAAAAAAATGTCTTGGAAACTCACACATCACAACGTGGTTGGGCTTTGAGCGGACCTCCAAAAGAAAACTGGGAGTTCTTTGTTTAGACTAAACTGCGCGGAGACTTTACTTTCGCTCTTCTCATTTGCTCCAGCTATAATAGAGGTCTTATCCGCCCTTGTGAATGGAGTTCACGTTTCTCATAATCTTGGGGGGGCACAATGGTTTCAATCAACAGGCTTTTGATAGGACGAATCAATAGGCCCAAAAGTCTTATAAACTGTCACGTAACTTTCCAGTTCCACACTTGACCCTGCCCTATATCATTTTCGTGCGCGATGGTTGGTACTATATATCTTTTCTATAGGTACCATATGAAAAGAAAACGAGACAAAAAAAAGTTCAGCTACGAACAGAACACTCGATAATTTCTTCGAAAAAGGGGAATTGCGCAAGCGCGCAAGAGTGTTTCGGAGAGGAAACTTTAAAGATACCAACCAAGAACACATTCTACGGACGACACTCGTAGCACTAAGGGGTGCTGTTCTGCGCACCGGAGTTTTTGGTGTAGGAAATTGGTATGATCAAAGGCTAGTTGCGCTGCCATTGCACGTTCCTCGTTTTCGCTGCCATCGTCTGTTAATTTGGATGGTACTAAGAAAAGGCAAGGCCCTTTCCCAATCTTCTTGGGTTTTCCCTGCTGATTTAATCACTCTCAGCTTTTAAAGCGTGCGTATGTGCTCAATCTGCGTCGAATCATTTGCGCTAGTGGAGTTGGAAATTTGGGCGTGCACGACCCCCTTCACCTTTTGAATAGGGACTCAGTGCCCATAGAATATATATGAGTGACAACTGTAAATATATATATATATATAATAAAGTATATACTATAATATATATAAATATATATTAAATATATATATACATATATAAAAATATAAATTAAAATAATATATATATATATCTAATATATCTATATAAATATAATATAGTATATTTATATATATTATTAATATATATATATAAGTATATATATATATATATATATATATAATAATATAATTAATATAATATATATGATACGTATAATATAAGATATACTATCAATATATATAAATACTAAAATAAATATATATTTATAATATTAAGTGATGGAGCGAAGCTGAATTTTTTGAGCAAAATAACCGTGGTTGCCGGCTTTTTCTGAGGTTCTAAAATATTCGAACATCCTCGAATTTACGGATTATTCTTTGGACGGTTCGTTAAAATTTTTCAAAACAAGCCGCAGTTGCGGATGTTGCAATAAAAACTTTTGTTATACGCTGTGTAGAAAGATTATGTAGAGGATGGAAAGATGGAGGATTGATGGTTTTTGCACAGTAATTGAAAGCAACATTGTTCTCAGTGCCCTCAAGAAATTCGCAGAAAGTATCAGATGCTTGAGTTGATCCCCAGGGTTCGCCTTCACGCTAAGGCCGTGAGCTGAATGATTGCTGGAAAAGGACGTATCTTCAAAAATGAGGAAGTGAGAATGCTGGAGTGGGGGGGGGGGAGTCTTTATTTGTGGGAAAAATCGTCGGCATATAAGTGGATATGTGATGAAGCAAATAGAGAGAGGTC
>JABUQX010097014.1:12500-35000 GCA_015478945.1 Trachelipus rathkii
TAAATAAAATTTATTATGTAAAATCATTTCATTTATTTGATCATTTTCACAAAGAAAATAAGAGAATATTATCAGTAACATTATGAAATTAGGCAAAATAGATAGTATATCTAAAATGTATCAACTCGTGCGACACGAGTAGCACGCGTAGCACGAGTTGCAGGGTCGCCTCTGATTATATATATATAATAATAATTATATAATATATATATATATATAATATATATATATATATATAATATATATATATATATAATAATAATAATATAATATAATATATAAATATATATAAATAATAATATTTATATATATATATATGGCCACGTCTGGAATTAATCCGTCATATGTAATTCTTAAAAACTAATTAAGATGCTACAGTAAAACGGAAGTACCATTGCTGTGAATGCTGGTCCATTTTAGAGCAGAAAGTGTAAAAAAAAAAAAAAAAAAAAAAAAAAAAAAAAAAAAACAAAAAAAAAAAAAACCCTCTTAAAAACTACATAGCTACAGCGAAAAGGAATAAATGTTTGGACTCCAGGTAAGCTCTAACATAGGAGAACATAATAAAAGAAAGCAAAAATATTATTTGTCGTAATGATATAAGTAAATAATGATTAGGAAGAGCCTATTTTAGAGACGCTTTTTATTAGGTATTCTCGTAAAAATAAAATAGACTTTCTATTAAATTTTGCTTTAATACCGGGCACACTAGGGGTCTTCGAGCCGACGGGAACTGGGGGGGGGATGCTTTGTCCAATACCCCGTAAGGTAGAAGGGGGCGGAGGAACCCCGCGACACCCAAATAGGCCAAAGAGCCGGGGTGTTCGGAGACCTCTTCCGGAAGGGGGCGAAATACGTCCTACGGTAAGTTCCCCGGAAGCCGAGAGACCCCGACTCCTGCCATCGGGGCGGTATACTCTTGGGTATAAATAAATAAAAAAGAAACAAAATAACAATTATTCTTCCAATTTCTACGTAATTTAGCGAGCAACCAATAAAAAGTTTTTAAAATAGGCATTCTAATCATATTACTATATATTATTTAACAATAATTTTTTTTATTTTTTTTATTTTTTTTTACATCTTCCTATGTGGAAATTTTACCAGGATTCCAAAAATGTTATTCCTTTTCGCTGTAGTCATGTAGTTTTTAGATATATATATATATAATACTATATATATATTAATATATATTATCATATATATATATATATATATATATATAAAAATATATAAAATAAAAAAAATATATGATAATTTATTTATTTATTTTTTTTTTTATTAACATTGCATCTAAAATTGGACAAGCATTCCAGCAATGTATTTCGTTGATTTACTGTAGCATTAATAAAGTTTTTTAAGAATAAACATATGACGGCTACAATCCAAGATCTGACCTATATACTATATATATATAATATAAAAATATATATAATATATTATATATATTATAATATATATATATATATATATATAAATATATATATATATAATGTATATATATATATTATATATAAATATAGATATATATTATTAGAGTAATATATATATTATCATATATATATATGTATTATATATAATAATATATATATAATAGTATATATATATAATATATAATATATATACGTATTATTATATTGCTATATATAAATTATAATATACTATATATATTATATATAGGTATATATATTATGATATATGATATATATGATATATATATATAATATATATATATATATAATATATATATAAATAATATATATATATTATATATTTACGTATATATATTTCTATATATATATATAATATGATAGTATATATATATATAATATATATTATATATATTATCTATATATATATATATATATATATATTATTATATAAATATATATATATATATATAACCTGAATGAAATATTTTAGGTTAATAATAGCCGTATCGATTTTCTATAAATTAATATAATAATATAATTTATTCCCGTCTATGGATAAAAAATATGATTCATCGTTCATAAAAAGAACTTTCAAGGATGACAAATTGCGCTTCACACTTAAAATATTATTTTGGCGCGAAAGCCTTTGTTGTGGAGAAATATTTGAGTTTCCAATTACTAAAATGTGTTTTAATGACAATTTGCTTCTAAATTTAAAGAATTTAAAAGTATTTCTTTAAGATAATAGAAGTTAATTTGTTATATATTTTTTTGGTTTGTCGAAATCATTGTTTGTGTTAATGATTTTGTTCATTTACAAAACCTAATTGTTGTATTTGAATTAAATTAAGATTTCTTTTATTTTCATGTTTCCAATGACCTGTTTTGCTGAATTGACGTTAATTTTAATTTTGATGCGTCACACGCAGATCAGGCCAGGTTACTCGTATTCTAGAGAAAAATAATGCAAAGTTCCTGAGCACTTTTCGAATTTGTATGGATTAATATGTATGAATTATATGACTTTCATTGATTGGTTGAGCTTAGTCGATCTAAACGCATATAATGAATTCCTTCTGATAAAACTTCGGGTGTTTTTGATTTGGCAAGATCTTATTCATCCAAATGGAAGTAACATCTTGATAAAGATATAACTTAAGGAGTTTTTGATTTGGCAAGAATTTATTCAAATGGAAGTAACATCTAGATGGTGCTATAACTTCGGGTGTTTTTGATTTGGCAAGATCAACAATGAATCGTAAAAAAAAATTTGTTTTTTTTTAATGTGTTTTGTTTCGGATTATTGTGTTCAAAGGTTAAATATATTAATTATGTTATTTCCCAAAGAACTGGTGAAATACAATTATAAAAAATTACAAAAATTGAGAAATTTTATTTTATTTGTTGTGACGTCACTCCTCGAAGGGATCATGTTTCAAACATGGTTGTTTATATATATATATAATATACTATATAGCTATATATATATATATAAATAATATTGATCATATATATATATTATATATATATATAATATAATATATATATATATATATATATATATATATATAATATATATATACAAAATTATAATATATAATATATAAACTATACACTAAAAAAATCCTAATTAATAGCCTTTATAGGCTGTGGGGGAAAGGGCTTAGTCTGTGCTGTAAAATGTAAATAAACCTCAAAACTGAAGAATGTTCATTTGATTTTTCATCGAAAATGAACTCAAGAACGTCCTTCGATTTGGAAGAAAAACTTGCCAAATCTAAAACGCCTTTAATAAGTCTTGGGGAAATTAATATATCATTTTTTGTATTCCCGTTGTCAAAGTTCATATTTGAAATAACGGGTACTTTCCGGAGTCATGGGGAATTATAGTAATCTTCTGATGTCACCACAAATCAAATGTATTTTAAAAACGCTCTAATTCGTCCTTTGTCATTGGATGTGTCACAATGCGTCCACAGAAACGCAACTTTCGTGTTTTGTTTCGAATTAGTGTGTTCACGCAAGGGTAAACATGGCTCACACCGATTCTACTAAACATGTTTCTATTTTTCCATAACTTGAGCGCCTTTTGAGTGTTCTTTGACCGTTATTTGAGAATCCTTTAGCATTAATCTAGTTTATGTTTTATACAATAAATAATAATAATAATAAGAATAATAATAAATAATAATAATAATAATAATAATAATAATAATAATAATAATAATAATAATATAATAATAATAATAATAATAATAAAATAAACGTTAATTATAATGTTAATAAAATAATAATAATATAATAATAATAAAATAATATAATAATAATAATAATAATAATAATAATAAACATATTTCCTATATTTTTTGAAATACATCAAAAAACAAAGTTTTCAATACAGAATTCTTCAAAGATAACAATTTATTTTATTTATTTATTATTTTTTTTGTCAAAGTATGTGAAGGTAATAAAAAATTTACATAAAATACATAAATTTTCCGAGGCTCAAATTTTGTTTTTATATTGAAAAACTTTACAATTTATGTTGTATAAATCGTTACAATAAAAAAAAACTTTAAAAAGGACAATAATTCTTCAGTTAAAAAAAAAAAAAAAAAAAAAAAAAAAATTTTTTTCTTTTTTCTATTTTTTCTTTCTTTCTTTCTTTCTTTCATAGTTTTAACTTTATTGAAAAAGAAAACTTTGCAGAAAAATTTCCCCAACTTGGAATAAGAAGAGAGAGAGAAAAAAATTTAAGAAATTTTTCTTGGTAACTTTTTCATTCAGAGAAAAATGTTGCATGGCATTTTTTGATTATTGATTTTTGGTTATTGCTTATTTATTCCCAATTATTTTTTAATTTATTTTTTATTGGTTATTTACATTTTATTTATCATTCATATATACATCATTTTATTCACACATTAATGACTATAGAATCAAAAATCAAAATCAAAATTCTTTTTGCACACAATTAAATATTCATTATTTAAAGTATGCCAATAAGCACACATGCACACACACAGGCACACACATACACACGCACACATACACCTACACACACATACATTTAGCAAGCTCCTTTAAAAATAGTTTACAATTTTGGATCCTAGAGTTTACATTTAAATGATTCAAAGAACTATTAAAATCTTTACTGGAGATCTTATTCTTACTTATTCTCCAATATATTTATTTTAAAAATCATATCTGATTCTTTCTTATCAATCTGCTAATCTAAATGTGAAACAGATTATAAATATATCGCAAAAAATTTATTATGATATAAATATATGTGTAATATGTTCATAAAGTATGTTAATGATGCTTACTTGACAACATGCCCAAAATTTCAAAAGTACATTTTTAAAATAAAGAGTTTTTACAGTTCTAGTTTGTCTCCCATTGGTTAAGTTTATTTAAAAAAAAAATTCTAAGCGGCTCACGGACTTACCGTTAAATCGTCCTATGATAAGTATCCTTTCACTATAAAAACTTCCTTGAAAAAAAGTTCATTTTTATAAATCTTCCTCGACTATATTTAGGGATTCCTTGTCAAAATATTTTTCAAGGAAATAAGCCATAATAATTATAGACGTAATAACGAACAACCAAGAAAGTGTTACATATATTGAAATGGTGTACTGTCTGTTATGTACTAACTGCAGTAAAATAGCGGGAAGTGGAAAGTTTAGAAATCAAAGATTTATATCAGAGTTTATCGAAAAGATTCGAAATGTCTATAGCTCCACAGCAAGAGATTTACCGAATTGTGAAAAGAGCAGAGGACTAAAAGTTAAGAAGAGAGGAAAGAAGATAATATTGGCAATCAAAGATCAGATTAAAAGACTATTTTTCTAAAGACTATTTTTTCTAAAGAATATTTTTTTAAAGAATATTTTTCTAAATCTTTCTGTTAAAAATAGATTCTAAAATTTTAGAAAGAACAGAGGTTAAAGCCATAGGACGATGGTTGGATAGTTGTTATCCACCTTTTTTAGCACAGACCGGTCGAATTCACACTTCCAGCAGGATGCAAAGGTTGAAGTTGTTAGGGAGTGAGGAAACAGTTTATCAGAGCTGGGAGGAAACTCAGAAGCTAAAGAATTGAGGACCACTGGAGAGATGCCTCCAGCACTCTCCGCCTTCTTAGTGTTAATTTCAGAGAGTGCAGAAATAATATTTCATTGAGTTGGAGGGAGGCGGAGAGGAAGAATAACTTTGGCATCATGTAGAATGGAATTAGAGGGAATGGTTTGAGCAAACATTCAGCTTTAGCAGAAGTGAAGAGAATAGTATGACCCATCAGAGATACAAGAGGAGGGAGGGAGGGAGGGGAAGAGGAGGGGGAGGGGGGGAGGGAGGGGAGAGGGAGGGAGGAAGAAGCAAAGTTAAGAGTTGACATTTTAAAATTGCAAAATGTCAGAAAGATGTGTGAGGTTAGAGGACGACACAGAGAAACTGTTGCATTTTCTAAGAAGAAGTTTTTTTAGGGTCTCGAACATTGATTTTTTGCAATGAGGGATGATGTATTAAAGACACGAGTTTTCTGGAATTGAAAGACGACGAGTAATTCTGATGAACCAAATTGTAAACACTTTACGTTCAAGAGAGTGAGAGAGAAGAGAGAGAGAGAGAGAGAGAGAGACGAAGATGAGAGAGTTAAAGACAGCAGAGAGAGATAAGAGAGAGAAGAGAGAGAGAGAGAGGAGAGAGAGAAGAAGGAATGTGCAATCGCCACCACACGCACACACGACACAGACTACACGACACACATAGCACACACACACATCATATATATATATATAATATATATAATATATATCATATATTTATATATATATAATATATAATATAATATATATATATAATATATGATATATATTATATATTAATTGATAATAGCCTAAATATGTTTATGAGGGAACGTACAGAAAATTGTCAGTTTTAAATTAAATTGCTTGTTATATGTATATTATATATATATATAATATTATAATATATATATATAATATTATATATATATATATATATATATATATATATTATATATATATTATATAATATATTTATATATAAATATATAATATGATATATATAATAATATATATTGTGATGCACAGATGTCATTTTTTTTCACATCCGCGGATGCGGATGCATGCGGAGTTTGTATATATATATAAAATAATAAATATATATATACTATTATATAATATATAATTATTAAATAATATAAAGTAAATATATATATAAATCATAATATAATATATAGCCAAATAATTTTCGAGTTTAGCGCATAATATTCAAATATAAATGTATATTTCACTATAGTGCCAAACGGACGGGACCCAAAATCAAATGGCACCCCAACCACATCTATAATACCACCAACCCTCGCTCTTAAGAGATTCCACATGGATTATATACTTTTTGCACTAGGTACTGAAATTCAAAATATGAGGTAGCTTGTGCTTTGAGAAACATCAATTTATTTCTTCCTTCTTCTTGCTGAGAATTCGTTTCTCTTTTCTTCATAATTATTAGCCCCACGCATTCTGCTAAAACTGCTCTTACTTGAAGCAGTAATTGGAGGAGAGGCCAAGTATTTTCCTTGCAAGTTTGACCTGGAGAAAAGCCCCTTTGTGAAGCGTGGGCAAACATTTTGCTTAGCTCTCCACCAACTGATAGGATCATCATTTGCGTATCTAGTCGTTTTTCTGGTGATAGTTTCGATCATTTGCACTACATCTTTTGGTAATCGCAGTATGTTCTTCATCACTGACTGGACTGTAGAATTCTTAACACAAAATCGTGGAATGTCATAGATTTTACTTGTAGAGGTGTTTGGCTTCTAGAAGATTTGTTTTTTCCCTCTCAATGGGTTGCGAATAAATTAGATCTGTTCGAATTGAAGTTTTTTCAACTGCAACAGCGAAAGTAAGAAAAACAAAAGAATTTAACTTGTTTCTAATATTGTGTTCGCAAAAAAAACTTGCCTTTTAACGGGGATCTAAAGGTAAGTTGCAATAGTATGAAGGTCATTAATTTCCACAGACCCAAAGACTTTTCTAGCTCTAGTTTTATTACATTTTCATTCTTTTTAAACTGTCATCATTTCATTTGAAAGAATGGTTCAAATGCTTTCCGTAGCTTTTGAGATTACAATGGTGGTACATCGGAGACAGAAACTGTAGAGGCGGCTGATTTTTTTGGTAATTTTGTTCTTCAAATGTTTCAATAGCTTATGCTGTGTGATATTGGTTTAATTTTCTCGCATTGTAAGAATGTTACTTTGAATCGAACTGGCGTACAAAGCAAGAGGTTCTTTGAGCAATAAAATTCTTTCCATGATATGAAGTGTCTATTCCAGTTGTTGGAAGGGCGTCCTGATAACAGTTGAACTCAAAATTATTATGAACTTCATGCTGCGAGATCATGAATTATCATTACACAGTTGAGTCGAGTACCATATGTCTCCTCACTTTAAAGTTTTGCGTTCTCAGATCATCTTAAGTAAATTAATATTATTATAAAAAGAAATTCTTGTATCAATCCTGTAATATCCGAGCAATACACTACGCCATGACAAAGCGCCGGATGCGGATGCGCGAAATCTTTAATAATGTTGCAGATGTTGCCGCGGATGCGGATCTTTAATAATTGCAAGATGCAATACCGTGGATCGGGAATGAGTTACAAGTGCATCAACTAATATAATATATATAGTATATAATATATGATAATATATATGATATATAATATAATATATATATAATATTATATTATAATATAAATATATATATATATCATATATTATATTGTAACATCGCGCAATACTAAATACACTAAGTAAATATAAATACAGTTATGACTTGTAATTTACTCAGCACTATATTATAGAACCATTAAAGAAGTAGTGTTATCAAAAAACATATAAAAATTTTGATTCTGTTTTCCTTGATAAAAATCCATAGGAAGGTTTTCATATTGCTAAATTTATTGCATAAAAACCAGGTAATTTTTCTGATTCAAAGGAATAATTATATGAATAACTTTTTATGTTATAAAATATTAATATAAATATTAAACCATCAATTAGACTAATATATATATAAGTATGATATAATATATATACTATAAATATATATATATAATATAATATATAGATATATTAAATATATATATATATATTATATATATATTTATTCTATTATAATATATTATGATAATATATATAATATATAGTACTTATATATATTATATATTATATATATATTTAAGATGGAAGAATCAAGAAAGAGGTATAAGGATAAAGCATTGAAAAGAAACATATAAGAGAGAGAGGAGAAGAGAAGAGAAGAGAGAGAGAGAGAGAGAGTTTACGATAAGAAAAAACCTAGACTCCACCCTTCCAAGAAGAATGTTATTATTTCTCCACACAAGCATTTGAAGCATTGTGAAGAGGCAAATATTGGAGCTTCAGAACACTTACATTCTTAAAAGTTTTTTAGTAATATTATCAGCAAAAGAAATAATGTGATTCTTCAGAGAATGTTTTAAGGAATGTGAATAATAGTACACTAACTTAGCTTAGTTAATATTGAGCGCCGAGGGCTTATGTGATGAAGGTCGAGGGTTTGATGCAAAAAGAGAAAATTCCCGGAGAGCTTTCAGTTCTTGTTAAATCCAAAAGCCGCGAGCAATGAACTTTTAATAGAAGATAAAAAATATTTATCACAGATAAAGGTTTGAGCTATATTACATTTCCGAGAGGTCTTACAACTTTGTGAAACATTTATTCGAGTAGATAGAACGATAAATTAAGACTTGGACTAGAGATGGGCAAAGTCGTTTACAACTCCGAATGACTCATTTACAAAGAAAGTAAAGATGGGCAAAGTCGTTCACAACTCAATGACTCACTCACAAAGAAAGTAAAGATCAGCAAAGTTGTTCACAACTCCGAATGAAGAAAACAAGATTACTTCCGTAATATTTCTTTTGTTTTCGAACTCGCTGATTTGACAAAGTGACGAAATCATATGAAAGGATTTCAAATTCAAAAGACTATGTTGCGAAACATCAGCAATATATTTCCATAGTCTAGCGAATCTGGAGTCTTTTCATATATTAGCCACTTGAAAATATATATATATATTATATATATATATAGTATATATATATATATATATATATTATAATATATATATATAGTTCCTCTTTTTTATATATATAGCCGCTTGAAAATATATTTAAAAAAACAACAGAAATAATCTACTTCTTTATAATCTTTCTGAGTTAGTCGTTCAGAGTTACGATCAACTTTGCCTATCTCTAATTTGAGCTGAAAGAACAATGTTTTCTCCCCATCATAATTAAAAATACAGGAAAGATCTGAGGTCACTTTATTTCAAAAATCATCGTTTAAAGTTTGCCATTTGCTGCAGTATAATGCTTTTAAGAAATGATCTGAATATTGGGAGGAGGAATCATCTTCAATAGAGTTGAGAGGAGTAGAAGCAACAAATATGTCATTTAAAAATAGTAAAGGAAAATAGGTTATAGAGTAACCTCTTAGGAATGCCAGTATTATTGATAAATTGAAAGATGAGTGGTGGATATTTATAACAGCTGCAACGGACAACTGGAAAGAAAATCTTTAAATTTTTTTGGGAAGAATTAAAGGATGGGGATGGGCTGTGGGCTGTGGGCTGTGGGCTGTGGGCTGTGGGCTGTGGGCTGTGGGTAGGTTGAAAATGTTGATTAGCAGGTTAATAGTCTAATATGAAATTAGAAAAAAAAAGGTGTGAGATGAATTCAGTTTTGGCAAAGGTTTTAACAGATATGGAGAGAATCTCCACAGAGAACTTTCAGTTGAAGAAATAAGTGAGAGAAACGTTGGAGACAAAAATTTGAGAATACTTTTTTGGTCAAGTGACAGATAGTGCGATAAAAAGTTTAATCATAAAGATGATTTTATATATAATGAGGGAAAGGTCTTTTGATGCTCCAAAGAATATAATATAATTAGCATAGTTTTTTGAGTTTGAAGAGAATGGGATTTACTTGGTGGATCATTCCTTGGACGAATAGAATGAGATCGAAAGTTTGTGGGTTTTAGTTAAGTGAGATTCAATGACATGCATGCTACCATGACGAAAATATTACTTCAGTAATGCTCTTTGTACATTTTGCGAAATCCCTTTCGCCGATATTATAATTAATTATTCCAGTAATAATACACATTAACAAATTACATATATATTATATAATATATAATATCTTATACATACATACGAATACATATATATATATAATATATATATTATATATATATATTTATAATATCATATATATATAGTAATATATATATTATAATATATATATATATATATATTATTCATTTGCACAGTTAAAAATTAACAATAGAATAACCTGCAACATCAATATTTCTCTGTGGTTGCGACTAAAAGCTGAAGCATTACACCAAACATTACACCAAAACAATCGATAGCAAAGGAAAAGAAAGATGATCGCAAAAGACTAGATATAATGTTCTAGTTAATAACAAGTACGAATTTATTCAGGGTGAAGTAAGAGTGTAAAAACAGGGGAACAACAAGGGTTATGTTTGTGAAAAAAGTCAATCGAGAAGCAAGGGAAGTGGTTAATCTCCCTTCCAAAAAAAAATAATAGTAAAAATAAATAAAATGTATATCTAAATATATTTTCAACATTTTGGATGAGGGAAGAAATTATGAAAATGAAGAAAATAAATATTTAAAGCTTAAACAGAAGAAGAAGAATAACCAAAATTGTAATAAGTTCAGGGAGGCATGGATGAAAAGGTGTTGCGTTCAAATTTAGAATTTGTTAAAAAGAGATTAGGAAATGTTAACAGAAATGATCTTTGTAAAAATAAAAGAACAATAAAAAAAAAAAAGATTTTTGAGTTAACCAGCAAAAGAATATGGAATAAAGAAAAACAACAAAAGCGATAATGTCAAGATTTCGGTGTAGATAATTAATTTTGCCGGGCGATTCCGGCTTCGCGTTCTACATTTTAAAATTGACATCATTTCAAAACTATCAGCCTCCGGCTCCCTTTATTTTATAATAAAAGTACTTTTCTGCTTCGGCATCTGGCCCTGCTCCGGCACCGGCTCAGCAATCCTGGATAATGTGGATAGGAGAGGTCATTGAGAGATGGAATTAGTAAATTGGAGGAATTTTTTAGAGATAATAGACCAGAGACTGAAGATCGAACATCCACTACAACGGAATTGGACCACCGATTTTGGAGTAAGAAGTTGGAGCTGCTATCACTGATAATGTTGAAGACTCTAGAAAAATCTACTAGGGAGAAGAAATTGGCTTTTAACAAAAAAGAAGAACTATGAATCTGCAGAAATAAGAAAGCTAAAGTATGAACCAGAATTCAATCTCACACCAAAAAAAAAAAAAAAAAATCAGAACGTTAGACTGTGCAGAATATCGTACAATTAATATCGTGAGATGAGTAGCGAATGTAATTTTAAAGGTATTGTCGGCAAGGGTACGAGACAAACATCAAATTTCTTTAGAAAAGAATGAATTTGCTAATGGGAAAGATCCAAAAAGTGGTAAAGTTAATTTAGATAAATTCGAAGGTCAAATTAAAAAGAGTTAGTGACGTTTCCTAGTTGCCAACTTCATAGTGGATACGGCACTGTAATAAAGTTTGCACAAATACATACATACGCACATACACATATGCTGAGGCATATATATATATATATATATATATATATTATATATATTATATTTTATGATTTAATCTTTATATATTATATATATATATTATATATATATATATTATAATATACTATATATATATTATATATAATATATATTATATATTTCTAAATTTTTTTTAGCTTTAAACTTTAGTTGTTTTTAATTTTAGTTCACTGAAGATGGATTAATGCAATCCGAAACGTCTGTAATAAAATTGAGGATGTGATTGTCTTATCAATAAATATTTTGGTAGCAGTATTCGCTTTTCTTATCAAGATTCGATTTCCAAGAAATCAACCTATTTCTCATAATATACATATATAATATATATATAGTATATATATATTATATATAATATATATTATAATATATATATAAATTATATACTATTATATATATATATAATATATATATATATATATATCACTCACAGATAAATTAAGATCCCTCTTTGCATATTTCATAAGGTCTCTTCTGGAGGGTAAGGGTAAAGGCCTTAATTAACTCCACCAGAGTTAGGAAGGAAAACAAAATGTAGATTCGTATCAATTCAAAGACCACATGTCCCGACACAGGCGTTTGAAAGTGTGCTAGTCGAAGGAAGTGAGAAAAATAGAGGGAGGAAGGGTGTTTCACACTTCTGAAAATGAAGTAAATGTAAGAGTGAGCATTGCTATTAAGCCTGGGGTAAGACAGTTTACCTGTGGAAAGATGAAACTGTGTGGAAAAACGTATCTCACGAGATCACCTCAAAAAAAGGAGGTATGGGTTTAGACTCTAGTCTAGAGAGTTTAAAATAACTGTATCATATACTCTATTATCAATTAGTCAAACCACATTTGATATTGTGCGACTTTATGCGAATCTTCTAGAACAGCATTAAAATCGATATTCGAATATACCATGTAGTAAATTAAGTCTTATATATCCGAACTCTCTCTCTCTCTCTCTCTCTCTCTCTCTCTTTATCTTTGTTAAGAATGACATTCTATATCCTAGTAAAACTTTCTAATCTGTTGTTAATGTGTAGTTCGAAATATTATTGATTTTTATCATTCATTACAATTTATTTTTTTCTTCTGCACTGCAACAGGTCACTGAAATTTTGATGCACACTGCGCCTCACCCAGTGCGTCAACCAACCCAATATTGAATAAAGCAGATACGTTTCTGTTATGCATAAATAAACTCACTCATATATTATAATCTAACACTGAAAATAGGTTATTAAAGAAAAACACTGCAATTGTTTGCAATTAAAGTATATTAGTTTAGCAGCTCTTGAGTAAAAATGTTGTATTGAAACCTATACAACAGATCAGTCCAATAATAATGATAAATCTATCATTCATTACAATGGGTAACTTAGATCATAATTCCAAGGTCCAGAATTATATATTTCAAACTGTAGCCTTTATTTCTGTAAATGTGGTGCTATAGAGCTTACGTTTAGGTTCCTTATTCTAAATTATGGTCTTAAATTTTAGGATACAAACCTTTTTTGTATCACCAGGCTGATTTAAAGCCTAATAATTAGGGGTCAAGGAAGGTAACTTCCAAGATATGGACAAGGATTCGACTGTAATTTTAATGTTACTTAATTATCCTTCTCATAAATAATATTTTCACACGACTGACAAACATGCACTAGGAATGCTCGGGGAAAGGACTCTAGTTTAAGCAGAGCCGTTAAGGAGAAAGAAATGCGTGTTTACGTCCTTACTGTGAAGCTGGACCCGGATGTAAATCCGTTAGATGACATCTATAACATGACCTGCATTGTTTTGTATCTGTGGGTGCCGAGAATTAATTATCCCGCTTTTTTACGGTATTTTTTCTAATAAAACGTATGTAAAAAACATGTTTTTTCTTTATCCTGAAAACAATAAACTGACATTAAGGAAAAGTCGATTTCTTTTACATTGTCTATGAAAAAATAGTTATTGGGAGAAGATTAAAATTAAGGAAATTGCCAATAAATCAGATTACTATTAAATATTTAAAAAGAATATTAAATATAGAAATACCGTTTAATATTCATGCACAGCTAAATTTAATATATTATAATTATTATATTAATATATAATATGATATTAGTATATATATATAGTGATCTTATAGATAATGATATATATATAATATATACTATATATATACATAAAAATAATTAGTAATAGTTATAAATATTTAAAAAGTTGTACTATGTTAATGTATAATATATATATTGTATATTTAATAAGCTTAAAAGTAATATTAAAAGTATGATAACTTTTTTTCATTATAGTATTTAAATATATTTTAATAAATAATGATTATATTATTATTAATATATTAATAATTAGGTATAAATTTATAAATTAAACATATAATCATGACAGTAGGGAATATTAATTTATTTTATATACTCTTCCACCCTACACCCATCTGTAAACTGGATTGATGTTTCTTTGATTATTTTAATTAATTAAAATTCTCTAATCTGTTGCACCATATGCCAATCAATTTCCATAGTCAGTTATCCGCATGTATAGTCGTTGCGTCATCTCAGGTAATACCGCGTTTCAGTTAACACACTACGTGATAAAAGTTCTACGCCGCATACAGATAATCATCAGTCATAAAGTTTACTGCATATCTGGGTTCACCGGCCACATGTCCAATACGAAGTACCATTTCTTTGTTGTTTTTTTTGGTGTTGTTTTTTTCAGTAATACAGTTATATATTATAGAGAACGAATATAGACCCCTGTACGTAGTTTACCTGTGTATGAGTTAGGTGTATAAACTATAAAAATATAATAACTAATTTTTATAGCGTGGCAGTTACAGCTCAAAGAAAGTTTGAAATTCTAAGGAATCTAAAGAAAGTTATTAAGGACTTTTAAAAATTGTTAGCATTCTTATTTGTGTGATATGGTACCGTTCACGATATTCCAGTAGTTGATTTCTGACTGCGGTCCTGTTATAAATTAGAATTTAATAAACATGAAATGTTAACTACAATTGAAAAGCCTTCAAAAATAGCGGATTAAATCGCGCCCAAAAAGAGCCGCGTTGGTTTGCTTTTTCTTTTGTAAAAAAGCCAATGTTTTGTTTTTTTTTTAAGGTGAACAAACGGTTTTTTTTTCCAACCCTATATATATTATGTGATATAGTATAATATATTTATTCTAATGATACTATATAATATATATACTAATATATTATAATAATATAATTTATAATAATAATATGATAGTATATATATAACTATTATCATATATATATAATACTATGTATTATATATAATATCTATATATATATTTAGTATATATTAAATAACGCCTCCTCATAGCGGCCGGTGAAGCCGAACAATCTCTAATAGGGAGCTACCTTCATTAGTCTTTCATTATCATAAGTATATATATTGTATAATATATATATGTATATATATATATAGTATATAATATAAGATATATTAATATATTACTATATAATTATAATTATATAATATATATATATATATATAAAAATATATATATATAATATATATATATATATATAATATATATATATATTATTATATATATGAGTTATTATATTAATATAAATAATAATATAATATATATATTACTATTTAATATAGTTATATATATAGGCATGGTATCTAAATATTACTATCATATGAATCGTGAGGACGATGGGGTTGGTAGGTAAGTAGTGCTGGCGCAGAATATGTAAAATACTCACAAATCTATAGTATACTGAAAGATTCAAAATTCTTCTTTCGTATTTCTTCTGCGAAGCTTATTTATAATATTGTCGTTCAATACCAGGCGACGACAGAGTTGATAAACTTAATTAACAAGTTTTCTGTTTCCTATTGGGGGCAAAGTGTAAGGGCCCACAATTTGACAACGTGCGCTGTCCTGATAGCTACATCGTGGCTTGTTTCGGAGGAAATTCTATTATACGGTATTGCTACGATGGAGACAAGAAGAAACGCCTTTTTTTCTTTTTTAGACAGGATGCCAGTTGTGCGAAAATTGGGTGGCGACCAGCGACCTCAGAGTCTATAAAGGAGAATTTAAAAACCTCATTCTATGAGTCATTCTCTACGATTGGTTTTGTAAAAATAGTTTGAATCTCCCTTGGTTGCCGAAAGAGATTATTATTGTTTGGACCATTACATAAAGCAGCGGTTAATTCATTTACGTAAATTATGTATCTGCTCAAGATAGATACCATAGTGTTGGCACTATAGGAAAGAATCTAAGGCCTTCTTCACAGGAAACTTGTTTTGGAAGTTAGAGAATTTGTCGGAATTGCCCGAACTAAAACATTCTCTTAAGAAGAGGATAAAAATTTGAAGAAGACTTGACCTCATAGCCTGAATGATAATCAATTGTATTTTCAATAAGGGTTCCTTATAATGGCTTTATGAAACACGTACTGGATTTTTTTCTCTTCTCGTCTTCCTCTCTATATGATATATATCAATATATATATATATACTAATATATTATATATTATATATATTATATAATATATATATATATATATATATGATAATATTAAAGTTAATTATATATATATATAGATATTAACTATATAGTATTATTTTATATAACTATATAATATATTATATATAATAGTATATATATATATATATTATATATATATATAATTTAATTTAAAAATAAAAATATTCTTTATTTTAATTTTGTTTGTATCACAACAACAGATTAATCTGCGAAACTTGGCAAAACTGTGTCTAGTAAAGCCATATTAGAAGTACGAGAGACGTTCGCACAGAGGCAATCGCTCTGATGTCGGGAGGCCTTAGGTTCGAAGTGAGCGTAGTCTTGGGCTGTTTTGGCAGTAAGACGTTTTACCATTCGTCACTAAGGGAGATGGGCCTTGTGGAAAACGCGAACCTCTGTTGTCCTGCTCAAAAATAGGCGCCTATCTACCGGTGATCGGGTTATGTGAGTTATTTTTAAGATTTGAGGTTGTCTGTAGGCGCTAGTTTGTTTATTCCTTTTGTAGGGTGTAATGTAGGCGCTTGTGTATGAGGGTAAAAACTTTGTTTTTTTTTTTTCACCTGGCGAGTGTTTTGAATGCATTAAATATATTATTTACGCTCTCTACGGAAGGAACACCCGGTCCAACGATCTATGGATCCCTGGGGATTAGTACTAATCGAAATTCCTCCAGCTCAATGATACTTATGAATATAATGTTTCCGGAAGAAATACAGGAATGATCTTTAATGTAAAATTAGCCGGGTTCTTGTGATACACATTTCAACATTATTTTAATAAGTAATGAATTAGTAAGTTGGATTTGATTTCTTCACGTTACGCTGTGCTTTTTATTTGCTTTAGATTTCTTTTTTTTTTAGAGGAGGCCCGGCCTCCTGTGCTTACCCCGTAAACATAGCCATTTCTGATTCATTATATATATATATATAATATATATAATTAATTCAATTAAAATATTATATATAGTATAATATATAGTATATATATATATAAGTAATATTTATATCAATATATATAGTATGATATAAAGTATATATATATAGTATATGATCCAAGAATTTAGACTCTAATAGAAGTAAAAATATTCTACCTGTTCATGATTCGTATTGATAATACTAAACGCGATTTATTCATTGTTCAAAATAGATCTCCTGTTTCTTCCCAACTACATTGGTTTTTTTCAGGTGGAAGATTGAAAAATTTCTATTAAATTCTGTTTTGAATCTGTAGTGGTTATATATGATATAAAGCACTTTTTTTTCCGCATACTAACAGCTTCGGTTAACATCTTCTTCTGGGGATATTATAATCTATATATATCATATAGTATGATTATTATATCTATATATATATATATATATACCTATATCTATATACTATATAGTATAGTATATACTATAGTATATATTATAAAAAATATAATAACTATATAAATATATATTAAGGTGTATATATATAGCATATATTATATAGGATGGAATACGGTATAAGTATATACTACAGCGGGTACAATCTCTTAGAGTAGCGCAGCCAAATAGGGTTCGAGCAAAATATATATTGACGGGCTATTTGACGGCAATTAGTTGTTCTGGCTTTCAGATTGCATTGATGGTTGAGAACAAGCTGCAGAAGAAAAGAGAGAAAGAATGTTCACTTGTCTTCAATATTCTGGTAGACAGGGAACCAGGCGACCTTACAGCTAAGCGGATGAACCTCACCCGCAACAGACAACTGAGAGACAAACCAGTTGATACATGGACCACTGCTGCCCTCAGGTTTAAATCAACTGCTCCAAAGAAGAAACTGGCCTCAGCTGCTGACGTTCCGAATGAAGGGCAACAAAAAGTGACATACTTGATGAAGCACATCCACTATGGTTTTGGCAAAATGTTTGTGAAAACGTCCTGTAAAAAATAAACAACGAACTAATTCGAGATACATAAGCAAATATAAATTCCTCGTCTCTGCTCAAATGATGTCACAAATTTCATCTCACGACAAAATACATCTTGTGCAATGCTCAACATTGTGATGACCGACGAGAGGAGAGTAGTCAGAGCTAGAACGTCCGGACTCTTTTTGACCTTGAACCACCTACCTTGAACCTTTGACTGACCTTGACCATTTTTTGTCCTTCCTTGACCTTGACCTTTTTTTTTAGCCCAAATTTTTATTTTACCCCTGACCTTGATTTTTGCTGGGCCCCGTATATTGACCCCTTTCTTTTTTTTTTTTTTTCGGCCCACCCCTTTTGATCTTCCATGGGTAATTTTTTGTCCTTCGACTTGTATTTTTTTTTTTGGCAACCAATGTTTTTGTTTCAGGCATACTGTGCCTATGTTGTTTTTTTGGCCAACCCCTAATTTTTAGCAACCTTCGAAGAGTAAGGGTGCGCAGCAAACGGTTCGAATGCAACCGTGTTGTATCAATGACCGTTATTGCCTTTAGCGTATGTTAGAGAATGATCGTATTTGCCTCCTATTTTATACGCCCCCTATTTTTTTCAGCATGGGTCAATCTTTGACCCACCACAGGTAATTTATTGTGTGTCTTTAAAATAAAGGGGGGGGGGGAACTTAGCCTCTTGTTGTATGTTTTAAACCTTGATGCCTGGGCACCGCAGTTGGTTTTTTTTTTATTCTTTTTTTTGTTTTTTCCCCCCCGCGCCGGGCCGACGATTTTCCGCCCGATCATTTTGCTGTCGTCGTTTCCCATCCATTCTAAAAGAAATAGGGTAGGCCATGATCCGGCCGGTTTCACTATCCGCACCGCCTTATAAAAAAAGAAAAAAAGAAATAAAAAAAAATAAAAAAAAAATGTTTAAGAGAAGCCTAGTTGATGGAGGCTATGTCCCCATCCCGCGGCCTGTGGGTCCGTCAATGCTGCCGCACCATCTGCCACACCATCGGACGTTATCTAATGAGTTTGTATCACACACACAATCTATCATCAACACCGTAGTTCATACACCACACATTCCGCTGACGCCACGGTGTCGTCTACTTTTTTATCACTGAAATTCTTGTTCCACCATTCCCCCTGACTTCCATCTGTGAGTGGGCTAACTTCCTTACCACGCCACCATTCTCCTTCGAACAAACCTTAACGGCTTTATACTGGTTTCGAGAGTTCCCGACATGATGATCGTGGGTGTCATAAATTCATCAAGAATAGAACTCGATGGGCTCACTCACAACACCACGCGGACCGAGGGGTGCTGCGCAAAAACCCCTGTATCCTTGTTACAAAAAAAAAAGATACATAAATAAAAAAAACCAAACTGACAGTACCCGTCCGCGGTAGCAAAAATTTGAGAGATACATAGATTTAACTTTTCCAGTTTACAGAAATCAGCGCAACGTCCGCGGCTCTCCCAATAATAATTTATTTATAAAATAATAATTAAAATAAATAATATAATAATAGATATATAAAATAATATAATAATAATAATAATAATAATATATTATAATGAAATGAATAATAAAATATTTTATATATATATATAAATATATATAATATATATATATATATAATATATAGTAATATATATATATAGTATAGTAGTAATATATAAGTATATATATAATATATATATATAGTATATTATACGTATATTATATATATATTATTAACTATAACTTAAAGATATATTTTACACCTTAACTATTAACATCACTGATCCGCACCACACGATCTCCTGCCCTTAATGTCCCTCTCCCCCTAATCATGCTCCCGCGCTCACTCTAACCTCCCTCCCATCTTCCCCTCTACTCCGCGTCGTCCTCTCTTCTCTTCCTCACTCCTTCGCTCTCTCGTCTCTCTTGACCTTCTGATCGTCGCAACCTCTCAACCCACGCCGTCTGTACTCTCTCATTTCTACTCACCCTTCGCTCTTATCTTCTCCTCCTGCGTCTCAAGCACTCTCTCTCTCTTCTTCTCCGTTTTCTAAAATCTTCGTTGAGATGACGCTCTGAGGCACATTTCTCTCCGACTAAAATACTTTTAAACTTTTTTAAAAGAAACTTCCTTGGTACTCCGAAATTAAAATCAATGTCTATAATGACAAAAAAATGCCTTTAATTAAGGTGAAAATTACAGTGTTTAAATTCTCAACCTTTCTCTTATTTTTTTCAACTTGAAATATTGTTTTGATTCAGAAATTGAGAGAAAATGGAAGATTGGTGAGAGTGAGGGAGAGATAACTGTTTAAAAGGAAATTAATTTAAAAAGAATTTTTTTTCTTTAAATTCTTTATGTTGAATGGAACTAATGCTACCATTTAATACACATTTAATTTTCCAAATGATCCAATATTGCAGATATTATATATATATATTATATATATATATACTATATATACTATATATATATATATATATATATAATATATATATATAGATATATAATATATTATATATTAATATATATTATATAATATAATATACTATATATATTATATATAGGCAAATTTGGTAGGAAAACTGTACTGTAAACTAGTGAGGATATAGTTCAAACTACCTCACAACGCTAGCGTTAAAAACCATAACCTCCTAAGTTTCACCACAAACTGGTATAATAATGAAATTTAATTTTAGGTAAGTTAAGGTTAGGTTAAGTTAGGCGTTAGGTAAGTTAGGTTAGGTTAGGTTTAGGTTAGGTTAGGTTTAGGTTAAGTTAGGTTACCTCGGTAGTCACAGTACAATTTCTACAAATTTGCCATATCTATATTAATATGTATAGAATAATCTTTTTATAATATATATATATATATAAGTATATATATATATATATATATATATATATATTATATATATATAGTATATATATATATATAGATATAATATATATATTTGATTATATGGATCGTTTTATTTGTTTTTGTTTTTTTTCATTTTCTTTATATATATAATTATATGATTACTAACAATAAATATTCAGTGTTGTTAAACAGGATCAAAAAATTTAAATTAATTTTTTTTAACTATTTAATAAAGAATTTAATATTTTTTAAGCATCGACGTTTAGGCAGATAGCCAAGGAGAACGAGAAAATTCGGCAATATTTTTTGAAATGCAAATAATTTATTTAGAAAACCCTAAAACAAGAGAAAAAAAGTTACGGCAAAGTAGATCTATCTAGGTTAGCTATAGGGTTACTGCATCGGTCGATCCATATAGGTTAGGTATAGGTTTACTGCGTCTTCGATCCATATTGGGTGGTTTTTTGGCTTTAGCGACCTCCAGTTCAGGTTTATGATAAGTTTTTTGCTAAGTATACACCAAAATCAATATATTTGAAAAAAATCGATATTAAGAATTGTTACCCAGAAACATTATTTTTTCCCTACATTAAATTCTTTCACGTTTTAGCATTTAAAAAACATTTTCTTTCTCATGCAAAATGTACGTTCTTGCTTATATATATAATAAATTTTTTTATATTTTAAAATTCATTTTAATTCAATATATGAAATTTTTCTTTTATCTAGAAAAATATAAAAAAAAATTATCACCCAAAAGCACAAAAATTCACGGATATATAATTATATATATATATATATATATATATATATATATATATATATATATATATATATATATATATATATATGATATATATATATAATATTTTATATATATTATTTTATATATATATATTATATATATATATATATATAATATATATATATTTATATACTATATATATATATAGTTATATATATATATATATATATATATATTATATATATTAGTTATATATATATATAT
>JABUQX010097015.1:2500-7500 GCA_015478945.1 Trachelipus rathkii
TCATGGAATCAAAAGCCAAGGTAAGACTACATTAACAACTTTGAATTATTATAGCCATCGAGGTATGGCTGTATTATATAATGTAAGTTGTAATATTAATGTAAGGCCCTGTAATATTAATGTAAGATGTAATATTAAGCGAAAATTTCAACACACACACACACACACACCACACCACACACACACACACACACACACACACACACATACACACACACACCACACACACACACACCACACACCCACACACACCACACACACAGCACACACACACAACACACACACACACACACACACACACACACAACACACACACCACACACACCGACACACACACACACACACACACACACCACACACACACACACACCTTTATAATATATATATATATAATATATATATTATTAGTTACTATATATATATATATACTTATATATATATATATATAATATCATTCTCCACTTAACAGAAGGCCTGTCCGATGGAGATGATACATGGCTCAGCGATGCTGAAATTCTAAGAGCCACCACGACACACGAGGAGGCTTGTGGTTCTACAGGATCTCACCCTCGTAAACGACGCGCAGTTGATGTAGGAGGAATCCCCACCCCTATGACAGGTGGCGGGTTTAGTGGAGGCCACAATGGTGATGTAGAGATGCATGATGATCAAGCCCCGTGTCGCTCCCGCCCCACGTCAGGGACGAGTATTTTCCCCAAAACCTCTTCGGTAGGTATTCATAGTTGTTATTGTGTGTGTGTGTGGTGTGTGTGTGTGGTGTGTGGTGGTGTGTGTGGTAATATTATTGTTATTATTATTATTATTATTATTATTATTATTATTATTATCATTATCATTATCATTATCATTATCATTATCATTATCATTATTATTATTATTATTATTATTATTATTATTATTATTATTATTATTATTATTATTATTATTATTATTATTATTATTATTGGCAATATCGACAAAAATCTTTTCAAAATTTAAAAAACTGAACGGAATGTTTTACATTATTATTTCAAATTAATATTATTATTATTATTATTTTAAAATTATTATTCTTATTAATATTATTAAAATATTATTATTATATTAATCATTAATTATTTGATTTAAGTTGTTCAAGTAATTATGTTCTTCTTGGGGCTCTCGGCAGGGTGTTGATATTGTCCTGCCTTGAAAAATGAAACGCCACAGCGGAGTAATGCAAGCGAATGGAAGATTCAACTTCGGTGATGATACACCCCACCCCTTCCTCCCTCTCTACTGGCAAGAATATTTCCCCTACGAACTCAACGGTGAGTTTACATTGTGTTTTTCCATACGTGTGCGAATAATTATTAATTATTATTATTATATTAATATTATTTTTATTATTATTATTATTATTATATATTATTATTAATTATCATATATTACTACAGGGAGTAATGTAAAATTTTAATTATTATTATTATTAACATTAAGGACTACATATTGATATCAGATAGAAATTATTATTATTATTATTATTATTATTATTATTATTATTATTATTATTATTATTATTATTATTATTATTATTATTATTATTATTAATTATTATTATTATTATTATTATTATTATTATTATTTATATTCTCTCTCTCTCTCTCTCTTGTCGTCTACAGAGTGTGAGGACATCCGAACCTATAAAAAGTAGCCGTTCAGGTCGAGCTGTTGATGATGGTGCTGTAGCAGGAACCTTCAAGGGAGCCTGAACCTCGCCCATTCACTGCAGACTTGCTTAATGTCACTAGCATCGCATCTACGAGGAATTCAGGTATAATCGACACACACCGCTACAGGGTCAGAATTGACGAGCAGGGTGTGTTCAGAGAAGGGAGGGATATTAATGATACATTCTTAGGCGTAATACAAAGTGTTATAGCATTCTTGCGCCGTGAAGTAACCAGCCAGCAGTATGGGGTGCGGGTGTGGTTCACATTCCAAGGGCAGAATAACAACGAATATTTCGTTCGCATCCCCTACAGAATGATGAGTACTGAAAATCTAGCCAGATATCTAGCTGACCGTTTGTTAAAGGCCTTCCAGTCGGGTGATAAGGCACTGTTTAACCAGTTCGATGTAGAGGTGCAAGTATTGCGTAAACCGGCAGGTAATGGACCTATAGTCCCTTCATAGTAAACTTTATAAGTGACCGCATTAATAAAGTCCAAACCCGTACAAGCAATGAAGACAGAAACGCTAAAAGCAGTATCCGGATGCGGATACAGAGCGCATTGCTGGCTTGTCATAAGCTCCACACTCTTCCGCCCCCTGTTCGCTGGTGGTCACTGTACGCCTCACCATAAAGTGATGTTACTCCTGGATGCACTAGAACATTAAGGAAAGGGATATTGGGTTCAAGTGTAGATTGGGAATGTAAAGATCCTATGATCCCTAACATTTTGCGAAAATAGAAAAATATTTGAAATGCAGGATATTCGTCTTCGCTAATACTGTACACCACCTCCTAGAGATAGTTTTTAAACACCCGCAATGAACTGGATAGAAGTCTACCCTTATATATAATAGGGTATGATAAAGTGAATACCCATTACTACTACCCGTTCCCGAAAGACACCATCAAACTCGCTATAGGCAGTGTGGATGCCACATTAATTAAAGGCTCCATTCTCTGTAATCTTTGCTATAGCTTCACTGACCATATAACTAAACATTTAAACGAGGAATGCACTGAGTATAGATGTACACAGTGTCTTACCTACGCGTGTAAAGGGAAACCTGGTGCTAATGCTGCACTTCAGCATTGCAATGACTGTAACAGGGACTTCTACAATGATGAATGTCTCAAGCTCCATGAGGGACGTACTTGCAAGAAACAGAGTGTGCCCTATGCCGATGAGATAATGATGGCTTTGACAAGAAAGGAAATATTAAGGCATGATTGTAACATATCCACTGCGTTGTATGCGACTGAAAAGTATGAAGGCAACGTACTAAACATTGGAATGCACAAATGAAGAAGATTAGATTCCCGCTGCTGGCGACATTGAAAGAAAGAAACAGGTGTTCACCTTTTATTATGACATTGAAACATACAACAATAATCAGCGCATAGATGGTAATAATCGTACTGTCACTGACATGCTACCATACCTTCTAGTGAGCATGCTAGTGTGTTATGAATGTGGCGAGAAAGATCTCGGTAATGATCAGTGCGGTAAGTGTGGAACCAAGCGGATGGAGATCTTTAATCTGGATTTAGAAGCTGAAGGAGATCATCAGAGATGCCCTGTAGATCAGTTCATCAATTATCTCTTCAAGTTCTCAGAATTGCACAAGAAAGCCAAAATAGTAGTTGCTGCACACAATGGCGGGAAGTTTGATACACAGTTCGTGTATAGCAAGCTGCTAGCCCGTCCTGGAGCCAACATCATCTCTTCCAATCCTGTGAAGCGAGGCACCAAAATCATAACGCTAACTGCTAATCGTAACATTTATTTCAAAGACACCCTACTGTTCATGCCTTGAAGAAGTTACCTAAGTGCATGGATCTTAAAGGTAATGTGGTTAAAGGGTTCTTCCCTTACAGATTCCTGACTGCGGCTACCTTGAATTATAAGGCGAAATCCCTGAAAGAGAAAATGTTTGAAGTAGATCGCATGAGCGACATGGTGAGAAAAAGGATTTTGATGAATGGTGGAGCAGTTATGAAAATAGAGACTACGATATTAAATCAGAATGTACGAAGTACTGTGTACAAGACGTCGACATTCTAAGACGGTGTTTTGAAAAGTTTAGAGGAATATTCCTTAACACGTATAAAATTGATGGTCTTGATGAATGTGCAACCATAGCATCCCTCTGTTTTACGATCTTTAAGATGTGGTTTATGCCTGAGAGGTCACTGGCCCATATAGGTCGAGCCGATGAGGGAAATTACTCGTTCGAGGGGATTAAATGGCTAAACTTCATGGAGTTGTACAACGGGGGCGACCGTATTGAGGCATGCCAGGAATGGGGGAGAGCGAAAATTCAAGATAAAGAATAGATTCCTCAAACCTGATGGTTATCTCGAAGTACCTGTTGAAGAATACGTCCCCATTAACGGCGACGCCTTCGTTACTCAAAAACATATTAACGTTAATGAGCAGATGATTAAGCTGAATGATAGGAGGGGGCGCCCAAGACCCGGCACCCCTATGAAGAAAGTTGTCTTCCTCTTCCATGGCTGTGTTTGGCACGGACATCAGGCATGTGATAGTGCTCTGACAAAATTGGGCTGTCTCCAAGCCTGGATCGTTACAACTGCGACTATGCAGCAGGAACGCGATTATAAGAATGCGGCTTTGAGGTTGTGAGGGTATGGGGATGTGAATGGAGTAAGATTAAGCAGGACTGTGAAGCTACCATAGTGAATGAAGCTAATGAGACATGCGTTGAAAAGTTAGGCGTCTATGCACAAGCGCAGGGTAATGAAATGGCAAACGAGCGTCTGGTTGTGGGAGACGCTCTATATGGCGGGCGCACTGAGCCGTTCGTGTATTACTATCCTCCCACGGAGGGGGTGAAACTCCACTATCTCGATTTCACCTCTCTTTACCCATATGTACAAAAAACTAAATCGTTTCCTGCAGGGTTACCTACGAAACTCACAGGACGTGAGTTGCCTTCGATTAACGATTTCGTCAAAGATATTAACACCACATACTTTGGCCTATCATACGTAAGCATACTGCCTCCTACGGATCTGTACACCCCTGTATTGCCCGGTCGTTATGATGACCGACTCATCTTCACACTGTGTCGCACATGCAGTGAAACCGGTTATGAAGGAAAATACAGGCATACTGATAACCAGCGTATGCTTAAGGGTGTCTACTGCAGTCCTGAATTAGAACTTGCTCTGTTGAAGGGATATAAAATCAAGAAACTTTACGAAATCTGGCAATTCAAGAAGTCTGATAATATCTTCAGCAAATATATGGAAACCTTCATGAAAT
>JABUQX010097015.1:15000-20000 GCA_015478945.1 Trachelipus rathkii
TTGGTCAATAAATCAGCAGGATTGCTGTTGGTATCAGTATACCTGAAATATATAGGCAAATTAAATTCAGAAAGTATTTCATTTTTGGCAAGTTCAATGTCTTTAAGCCTATTTTTAACCAGTTTTGATTTACACTTAGGGTTATTTGTTAACAGCCAGGAAAGCACTACCTGGGCATCTACAACTAAATTTAAAAATTTAAAATTAATATCTTCAAAGGAAGACAAAATGCTGGGCAAACACTTAAATGCAAGCACAACAGCCATAAGTTCAAGGCAAGGGATGCTCAACTCTTTCAAAGGGGCCATTTTAGCCTTAGAAAAGACCAATTCAGAAATGTTATCACAGCATGCATATACTATAAAACCATAAGAGGTTTTTGAGCTGTCACAAAATACATGCAACCCATAAACCTTGTCCTTATCAAGGACCATTCTCCTAAAAGATAATTCAGAAGCCTTATTAAGAGATAAAGCAACCCTTTTCCACTCAGTTATAATTTTAGGATCTAGAACAGTATCCCAATCTACTTTAGGACTCAAACCCCAAATGTCCCTCATCAATATTTTACCACTAACCGTTAAAGGCAAGATTAGCCCCAAAGGATCAAAAACAGAGGAAATTGCTGACAAAATTTGCCTTTTAGTATTAGCCTCTATGTTGAGGTCAACTTTCGCCACACTTAGGCTATCATTTTCCAAATGATATCTATAACCTAAGACTTTCTCTTCCGGGCAACCATGCGCAGCAAATCTGCCATCCGCTTCAAACATAGAATTTAACTTTGGCAAATTAGAATTCCAACTTCTAAGTTTAAAGGAAGCTTCATCCATTCTCACACATGCTTCTTTATAAATGTACTCTAATTCTAAATGATTATTGCTACTATAAAGGAAATTATCTACATAAAAGTTGCTTGCTAGCAGTCTAGAGCATAAATCATCTGGAAATTTAGAGGCATGGTGTTTCATGACAAAATGGAGAATAAAAGGGCTGCTAACAAAACCAAACACCAAGGTGGTGTAGCGGTAGGTGACAATTTTGCCATTTTCTACCCAGAAAAAACAAAATCTATTCCTATCCTCTTCAGTAAGCAATTTAATAGCAAGAAAGGCCTGTTTAATATCAGCAAGGATGACATATTTATCACATCTAAATTTCAGTATTAATTTTAGGAGTGAGGACATTAGGTCAACGCCTGGGTAGGCAGCTTCATTCAAAGAAGGCAATTTAAGGTTGGTTTTTAAAGAGCAATTGAAAACTGGGCGTATTTTGGTCGTAACCTGAGCCTCAGTCTTTAGGACAGGCCGATGGGGAATGAAAATAAATTTTGCATATTCTGAAGGGTTTATATCCACCTTCTCAATAATACCATCAGTCAACTGTTGGCTAAAAACTTTGCCATAATCATCAAACAAATTTTTATAATGCAAGTTAGAGACAACTCGGTCAAGGACTTTACGGGCAACAATATGATTAGAAGGAACCAGGTCAATGGTTTCCTTCCAGGGAAGTTTCACATAGTAGTGATTATCTTTAAAAACTATGTTTTTGTTAAATTCTGAAACTTGCAAAATATCGGCTTTAGCCATATCTTCATTAACATCTAAAATACCGAGGCTTTCAAGAGTAAATATATTATCAAGACCATGCTCTACTACACTGTCTTCAAAAATACTTGTCAATGGATTAAAGTATGAGGCGGAAGGACTTAAAACCTGATTAACAAGAGAGGAATGGGCAAGATTTTCGTGAGACGAAGGGCCTCCAATTCTATCAGAAGGCACATTCAGTTTTTCAATTTGGTCAGGGTATAGGAAATTTTTAATATCACCAAATGGTACAATGTGCTGACCCATCTTAAAACAAGCTCCATTCATACATCTCTCAAATGAAAAAGGAGGCAAATATTGTAACAAATCTATACCAATTAAAGCATGCAATTCTACAAAATCCTCACAACCATGCCTATCACTCAAAGAACTTACACTGTGCCCAAGTTTATTTATATTCTCTAACGCCATTTTTAAACCAGGTATTTCAAACTTAATATCAAAGGACTCATCAATGAGCAAAGCAAATGGAAACTGGTTTCTGCCAGGCAGATCAATAACAAAGGAGCTAAGAAAGAAAGTTTTTTCTTTCGATGAAATAAAACTATGTATGTCATAGCTAATACTATACAAAGTTTTCAAGTCTAATAGCTGCCCTGCAACTTTAGAACTAACATAACTTCGTTCCGATCCAGAGTCTAAAAGAGCTAACAAACGGCATTGTTTACCCCCTTGGTGCAAAGTGATTTCTATAAATGGGAGGAGATAGTTTTGTTCACCCTTATTAAAATTAATGCAAAGATAGGACATAGTTTGACTGCTAGAATTATTAGAATGCCCCTGTTTACATAAAGCAGAAATATGAGTAAAAAGTTTACAATACATGCAAGCGTAATCTAAAAAGCCCCCTTGATTACCCGGACATTCTTCTGTAGCATGCTTGGCACTCGAGCAAAACTTACAAATATGCAGCTGGTCACAGCGTTCTAGCCTAGATTCAATGTCTTTGTAAGATGGACATTTATTCATGCTATGACCTGCCATGCTGCAAAATTTACACGGGAAGGCTGAATTAGCTGCTTTGCTTCTAAAAGGAACATTAGATTTGGCAGACTTTTGGGTAGTCTTAAAGTTTTCAAGGGTACCTTTAGAACCATTGGGGGTGGAGTTCTTTTCATTATTACTATGGCCCTTGTTTTGACCACCATTAGCATGCTTATTATTGTTAAATTTATTATATTTAAAACTATTATTATTAGGGTTATTATAATAATTACTCTTGTGTCTGCCAAATTTACTATTCCTAGAGTTATTACTTTCATGCTTGGCTTGTGACCTCTGCATCAGCTCCAAGCGTTTCATTAAGGTAGACGAATTCTCAAACACGTCATTTATACTTGGGTAATTAGTTAAAGTTTTATCGATTAACAAATTTATAAACCTAGGAGGTAATTTATTAACTACGAGTGAACTAATCATTTTAAAACCTGCAGTATCAGGAGCAAGGAAATCTAACCCGTAGGACTTTAGGTCATAAGCTAAAGCCTTAACCTCATTAAGAAAAGATTTCACCTCAGCTAAATTATCTTCAGAAGGAGGAGAAATATCTAATAGCCTAACAATTATTTTTTCTACTATGAAGTCTTTATCAAGAAACTCCTTCTTTAAAATATCTAGAGCAATCGTGTAATTAGAGCCTTCAGGACTCAAATGTTTAATCATTTCATAGGCCACATCTCCCAGATTGCTTATCAAATGTATAAGTTTCTCCTCATTTGTGTAGACGGGATTTCCGTCTATTACAGCTTTAAACTTAGACAAAAAACGGGAGAATGCTAACTTATCAGCTTCATCACCCTCAAACTTCCCTATCTGAATTGGAGGCTCTTTTGCACTCCTAAAAAGGTTCAAACTAGAGACAGTTCTATCAGATACATTAGAATTAGGGCCTACAGTAGAGTTAGAAAAGGGTGTTTCAGAGTCTTCACTAGCAATAGAAGGAGTATTAGGCTTTGTTAAGTTGTCAGATAAAGTGGCAATCTGTTCTTCTAAATCTAATTTATAATCAAACATACTGTTACGCTCACTCACATAAAATTCATTAAGACTTTTAAATTTAAGTATATTTGACAAAATACTTTTATCTGTCTTCTCCAAAGACTTCAAATAACCCTTTAATTCAGATATTTTATCTTTAATAAAAGAGGGACTACCGCTAGTTCTTAATCTAGCTACAATTGCCTCCATCCTTCTTTTTAAATCGTCCCGTTCTACAATGTGAGGATTATTAAGTAACTGGCATTCTTCCATATCAGCCATAGTGATAATATAAAAACAATGACTAAGTGAATTTAATATTTCTCAAAAAAACAACTACGTTATAATTTCACTCAAAGTATAGGCAACGCATCCAAGTATCAAGGAAATTCAATAAGCTATATATATATATAAGATGAGTTATAATTAAATAGCATGAGCTAACAAAATTAATTAAGATAGACGTCCTCGTTTTAAATTCTTGGAAAGATGTTGGGAATTTACCATGAAGTAAATTCTCTGATATGCAATCACAGCAGTTGAGTGAACTGCTCTACCCAAATAAGAGGAGGTTCTAGCCTAACTAGTTAATTTACAACAAAAAACAATTATAACTCACCATTAAATTTTAATTTCAAATTAGCTTTTAAGTTTTGTTTCCAAGAATTTAAAACTTGGAGGGAAGCCTTTTGTTTGAGGCTTAATTTTAGTAAATTAAAGGTAGTTGATAGTACCTAGTTTTGCCTACATATATCATGCCATCCGTGGAGTACTCTGTTCAAACTTAAAGTAAGGTATAAGGATTTAGAGGCTAGAGAAGTGTTAGAATAAAACAGAAAAGATAGAATAGACCTAACTGCTAGTCCTGCTAATTCAGAATATAAAGGGTTAGGACCAGCTTGGAAAAAGAGACCTTAACATAAGTTTCTCTGAACAATTCCTCATCTTTAATAAGGCAAAAAATACTTAGGCCTAACTAGAACTAATGTTAAATAATATAAAATGAATACTTAGTTTAAAATAGCGTGATGCTACAAGGGATCGGAGCTATACCAACTCACGAGTTATTCAATTGACTCTCAATTTTCAAGTGCCTCGTTTTTAAGTTTCCAAACAAACTTTTGCTGTTGCCAACAAATATATTTTTCAAGAAAGTCTAAAAAACACCAAAACAGTGAAATACAAGAATACTCTAAAATCTTGAAAGCATTTTAAAAAAGACCCAAGTTAAATTTAAAATAGTTAATAACAACATAGTAAGGTTTAATACAGGAATAAAATATTTCTAATAGTATAGTTAAACTTATCATAACCTGAACTAGCACGGTACTAAACACAGACCTAACCTAAATAAATAACTTAATATTATAGGAAGTATTATAAAATAAATATATATTAAAATAAATAATA
>JABUQX010097015.1:27500-34844 GCA_015478945.1 Trachelipus rathkii
ATATTATTATTAATTATGATTACTAATATTTTATATTATTATTGATTATATTATTATTATTATTATTATTGATTATTATTTATTCATATATTAATTATTATTATATTATTATTTATATTATATTTAGTATTATTATATTATTGGTTATATTATTATTATTATTTCTATATTTAATTTTTTCTTGTTGTAATTGTTATCATTATTATTTTTATTATTAGTATTTGATATTTTATTGTGATCTTTTCCTTCTGGATGACTCATAAAGGATATGGTGGCTTTCTTCAAATACTTGTTCCATGTTATTATACCTATTTTGGATTATTTTTACTATTATTATTATTATATTATAGTATTATTATTATTATTAATTATTATTATTATATTTATTTAATTATTATATTATTTATTTATTATTAATTATTTTATTATTATTATATTATTTTATCATTATTATCATAATTATATTTATTATTATTATTTTATTATTTTTATTATTGATTATTATAAATTATTAAATTATTATTATTATTATTATTATATTATTATTTATTCTTATTATTTTATTATTATTATTATTCATTATTTATTTATTATTATTATTGTCCTGTTATTACTATTAATAATTATAATTAATGTATTTTATAATTATTTTATTATTATATTATTATTATTGATTATTATTATATTATTTATATTATTATTATTATTATTATTTAATTTTATTATTATTATTATTATTATTATTACTATTATTACTGTTCTATTAGTAATTGTGAAATATGATTATTTACTATGTGTTGAAGAGAATCCTGAATCTTGTAAATATACATCCTTAATTGTTATTTGCTGTTCGTTTAGTTATTATACTACACTCACCTTATATTCTTCTCTTCTTCCTTCTTCTTATATTATTATATTATTATTATTCATATTATTAATTTATAATTATTATATTATTATTAATTATTATTATTATTATTTTTGATTATTATATTATTATTATTATTCATTATTATTATTATTATTATTATTATATACCTATTATATTATTAGTTATCATTATTATTATTATTATTATTATTATTATTATTATTATATTATTATTATTATTATAACAATTTTAAAACTCCAGAATTATATTTTTGGAAATAATCACTAGAACTGATTTTTATTATCTTGTGTTTTAATATTTACAGTTATAATTATGGTTATAATTGTATTGATTATTATTATTATTATTATTATTATTATGTATTATTATTATATTCTTATTATTATTTTTAATTATTAATATTATGATTTTATTATTATTAATTATAAATTATTATTATTATTATTATTTATATTATTATTATTATTATTAATTATTATTATTATTATTAAATTATTATTATTATGTTATGTTATTTATATTATTATCATTTTTATACCTATTGTTATTAATTATATTTCGGGTCTCAAAGGTACACGATACTGTGTAGCAATTAGTAACGACCCCTTTCAGATACTAAGGAATTAATTTTGTTATTATAATAATTGCTATAATGTTATTTGTAAAATATTCGTACAAGGAACAAGGTAAATTTCTTATCTGTAATAAACTTTTAAAATGAATTGAAATTATTATTATTATTATTATTATTATTATATTATTATTATTATTATTATTATATTATGTATTATTATTATTATTATTATTGAAATTTAATATGAATTTGATTCTTTTTCTTAATTTTTTTATTTTTTGTATTTATTATTTTCGTTTTTTATTTCCAATTATAAAAATTTTGGGAGGTGTGAAATTAAACCCCACTTTTATTCTTGCTAAACCAGATCTCTACATTTTAATACATTATTATCTAACTTCGCTTTAAATAAACTTCTTTAAAAAGTCTCGAAGCAATTTTTTGCCCCCATTCTACTATTTCCATATATATATTATTATATATATATATTATATATATTATATATAATATATATATATTTATATTATATGATAGTATATATATATATATATAAATATATATATATATAATATATATATATATAACGATTGCTAGCAAATTTAAAAAGAAAAAAAATTATATATAAATATCACAATGGATAAATTTGTAATTAAGAGGCATCGCCTTAGTGATAATTATAATTACTTCTTTGAACTGAACAAACCACGCACATTGAATGATGGTTCTGGTCCATATTTTTAGTGTTAATGCAAATGTCAGTGCTAATGCCGTCCCGAGTATTTTCGGCACCTGTATTAATCATATGAAATGAAGCTCCGCTTCTGCGTAGAGCCAACTGTTGAATCAATCGTTGTTTGATATGGAAATTACATTACTTCAATTAAATAGAATACTGGACAATGCATTTAATTTAATTTATTAACAAATCCATGCAAACCATTCTAAGCACTTACAACTTTAAGCAAGATATCACAGGGAGGCAAAGGCTTTCGATAATACGATTGCCTAAATCAATAACAATTTCGTTGTTAGTATTTCCAAAAAATTAAACCGACCCTTTCGGTAATAAATGCGTAATATTTACGACTTGCGTCAAAGAGGGTTTTTGGGTTCATTTATTGTCAGACCAATCTTAAAATATAAAGACTTTCACTCACATGCAAGGAACCATGTTAATTCTCAGTGGCATAGATGCTGCTGTAGCAGGGAGAAATTTTGAACAAATAATTTTAAATAAACGTGTTAATGTTTTTGAACAATTAAATAATGCTGAACATTTAATTATCGAAAAAATAGTTGTTGCCAATAATTTCAAACTTTGATCTCTGTGGAACCCATGATCTAGCTAGCTGTTCGAGGCAGTACTGCAGATACGGGTAGTTAATTTTTCGGATTTGTTAAAATTCAGAGTTGAAGCTGGTGATGCTGTGCTTTCTGAATCATTTACAATCAAGTGGAGGTAATCAAAAATACACATTACATATGGTCCAGAATGAGCTCTCATATCCATATGCGGGAACCTAATTGTAAAAACATTGTGGACTGAGTGAACGATAGTGAATACTTTTCACTTTTAGCGAATGAAACAGCAGACATTTCTGGGGTGGAGGAGCTGTCAATTGGCGTTCGTTTCGTTGAAAAGGAGTTGAAAGACAGAGAAGAATTTTTAGTTTTTACTCCGTTGAAAAAATAAAAGCTGAAGATATAGCAGAAGAAATTTTATTGACTACCAGAGAAGCTTACATTTAAATATGAATAAAGTCGTTGGACTTGGAGTTTGAATCGGATGCCTCAGAACCATGCTAGGAAAAGAAATAAAGTACGAAAATAATAAGCGAAATTCAATTCCAAGGCCAAATTGTTCACTGTGCTTCTCATCGCTTAATTTTAGTTGTTAATGACTTGAATCTTGTTCCCTAATTTCGAAATATGGGCACAGTGAAAGAAGTTATAAGATTTTTCGTGAAAGCCCATTGCGTAGGAATGATAATGAATATACCAGTGCTATGCGAAACAAGATGCCCTCAAAATACAAGTCCATCAAAATTTGTTTGAAAATTTCATTCACCATATAAAGTCAGATTGGAAACTTGTACATCAGAATTCCGAAGTAACTAATGGCCACCAAGTAACAGCAGCATTTCAACTTTCGCCAGCAAAAGGAACTCCTAAATTTATTATTTGCTTAGGTTATCATGGCCAAGTATTCCTCTTACTTTGAGCCTGTCACGAACATTCTTCAAACTAAAGTTATCAATCTGGAAGAGGTTCACAGTCCCGTTGAAAAGGTGTTAGAAAATAGTAAAAAAACATAGAGACAAATGTCGCGTCTGCTGACAAGGTACCATTTACTACAAATATGGCACCTGCCGAAATTCTCGCTCTGTACAGAATGGATACTCACGTCTAGTGTCCAAACAAATGCAAAGACCTAACTTTTAATGTAGTTCTGTGGAGGATTATTTCAAGGTTTCTCTCTTTATACCATACCTAGATTCACTGATTTCGTCTCTGCATATCAGATTTTCGGACGACAACAGAATACCAACATTTCTCTGTATTTTACATCCCTCTAGAATTAAAAATTTAACCATATCTGAATAAAACAGAAAAATTGAATCACTTCAAACTATATACAATATTGAGAACTTGAAAGGTGAAGCAGAATCATGGTTCAACTTATGGAAGAAATCAGATGGGGACCAAGGGTTAGATGTAGACGAAAATGTGTGCTATAGTGAACTGATCCTAAAACATTGCGCTTTTTCCCCTGTTGTTTTACAAGCAATTAAAATTCTTCTAACGCTTCCACCAACGACTTGCACAATTGGAAGATCATTCAGCACTTTAAGAAGAGTTAAAACTTGGCTAAGGTCAACCATTTCTAAAGATCGATTAAATGGATTATGTTTGCTCAGTGTTCACAGAGAAAAAGTTTTGAAAAAAAAACACAACTAATTGATGATGTTATAACAGAATTTGGAAAGGAAAGAAGAAGAATTAAATTTTTATTTCCAAATAAACAATAATTAAACTGAAATAAAAAACAATAAATTAGTTATTTAAGTGCTTGCCTCAACCAAATCCAAATATTTTTCGCAACTACTTTTTATAGTTCATTTTACTTGTGATTAAAGTAACTAAAAAAGGTCATATATGACTTACACAGTCTTTCCAAATTTAATTTCTGACTGACATAGTGAATTAAGCATTCAATATCAGACATTTATTATCAAATATAAATTTGGATTCAAATAGTAAATACAGTGCCGCCGGTGCGTAAACGTCGAAGACGGTTCGAAGAACAAAAGAAAAACGAGCACAATAACCTTGTTGGTTTTAAGTAACTTACGCTAAAATTTATATTTAAAAAATAAAAATATAAAAAAATTCATGTTTATAACTATATAACTATATTACATATTATACTATATAATATATATATATATTAGTATATAATATAATACTGGGATAGTAAATATTTATATAATATAATATATAATATATATATAATATATATATTATATATATTAATATATATATATATATAGTATATATATATATATATATATTCTATATATATATATATAGATTAATATATATTATATATATAAATATATATATATAATATATATATGTATATATATATTACATTAATATATAATAATAATATATATATATAAGGATATAATAATCTATATATAATATATATATATATATTATATACATATTATGCTCCTTGTGAAACTTTGAATTAAAAAAAAATCTGGCCCCCCCTTAGATTTCATCCTGCCGTACGCCCATGTATATATATAATATATACTATTTATAATACTATATATATATATATAATATATATATATATATATATATATATAATAATATATTATATATATATAATATAATATATATATATAGTATATATATATTATGTCTTCAAAATTGCTGTAATATCTTTTTATTTCTGCAATGTTTTTTAATTTGTTGTCTGCAGCTGAATATCAACGGTACGGGCCTCCGAGATTGATTTAACAGCTTTGCCAGCCGCCAAATCTATCGACATTCTGAAAGTTCTAGCGGAGAAAAATGTCAGAAGAATCCAGCTGTATAAAAGCACAAAGCTAGGTTGACTTTAAGCTAATATAAAACGAAAACATAAATTAGAAAAAATAATATAATAAGTTAGTAATTATAATTACTACTTCATTATCTATCGATTATGTATTTTTTCAGTTGTTTCTAACTACTAACCTAAAAACGTCGTGTGGAAAACATTAATGTTCATAATTTGTATTTCGCCAAGATATAGGGGCAAGTGCCCCCCATTGCACCCCCTGCCTAACGCCCATGTAATTATAAATATTATATATACTATATATTATATTATATATATATAATATATTATATATATATTAATTATATTAATATATATTATATATATATATATATATATTATATATATACTATATATAATCATGGCAAACCTTGAATAATACACTTGGTAGGCACAGTTATATATATAATATATATATATATTATATAATAATATCTAATAATTATATCTAAAATAGATAATATAATATATTATATATATATTTAATTTATATATATATTAATATTATATATAATATATATATATATATAGTATATCTTATATATATATATTAGTTATAATAATAGTATATATATATATATAATATAATATATATATATATATATATATATATATTATATATATATATTAGTATATTATATACTAATAATATATATATAATAATATATATATATATTATATATATTATATATACTAATATATATATATTATACAATATATATAATAGTATATAGTATATTATAATATAATATATATATACTTAATATATATATATAATATATATATTATATATATATAATATTAATATATATTATATTCTATATAATTATATTATATATATATATATATTCAGTGGCGACTCCAGTAACATACTTGGGTAGTGCGAAGTTTATATATATATATTATAAATATATATATATATATAATATATTATATATATATATATATATATAGATATATATATATATATATATATATATATATATATATATATATAAACATATAATAGTAATTATATATATATATTATATATAAATAATAGTATAATATATATAATATACTATATAATATATATATATATATATAATATATATATATAGATATATAATATATAATATATATATATATTATCTATGTATGCAGTAACATCGCATCCGCATCCGCGGAGCATCCTCACATTATTAAAGATCCGCCATCCGCTGCTTTGCCCTTCGGATGTTCAATCATAGTAGTTGTCGACAGTTTACAGACAATTTTCTTGTAAATCTGAATGAATCGAAAATGAGAAAATGCTCTGAAGCAATTCTATAAACGGCTTTGAGTATTCCAAATCTATAATGTTATCAAAAACATTCCACTCGCTGTGGATATTACGCTCACATAGAAAGAATGGTATTGCTCAAAAAACCTATTGCTTTGTACGCCAGTTCGTATTCCAAAGTTAACATTCTTTCTAATTTGGAAAACTGACATCACAACTATCAGCACTGCCCATTAAGCTATTGAAACATTTTAAGAAATTAACAAAAGAAATCAGCGACTCTACAGCTTCTGTCTTCGATATACCATTAATCTCAACGCTAATGAAGCAGTTTTGAGCCATCTTACACGAATGAAACTGATGATGGTTTACAAAAGAAGAAAGATTAATAAACTAAAGCTATGAAAAACGCTTTGGTTCTGTCGAAATTAATGACTTGCAACTTAGTTAGATCCCCGTTATAAAGGCCAATTTTTTATATAACAACAAAATACTTAGAACAA
>JABUQX010097016.1:0-7500 GCA_015478945.1 Trachelipus rathkii
CGATGTACTTCGTTCGGTTTAAGATAGGTGTTTAACCGTTTTCGCATTTATCTGATGAAATAACTTTCGCGTTTTCCGTGCGCCGCTTCATATATATATATATATATATATATATATATATATATATATATATATATATATATATATATATATATATATATATATATACTATATATATATATATATATATATATAAATTCTCTCTCTGAATATATATACTCTCTCTCCTATATATATATATATATATATATTTATGAACATATAGATGATATCTCTCATTCTATATATATATATATAAAACACGGTATTCAAAATATGCTATATTTTTACGGAATACCCAAAATACATAAAGAGAATTGCCCTTTAAGACCAATTATATCTTGTAAAAATGATAACTTTACCAAACTTAATAAATGGCTCACTAAACTCCTAATTCCTTTACTTGGCAATATTTCGAACTCCCATATTAAAAATTTGCAACAATTTAAAAAAAAATCGGCAACCAACTTCCCACCGACCATTCTCTGATTAGTTTCGATGTAGTTAGCCTTTTTACCAATGTCCCCCTCGCCCATTTTTTGGATTTTCTCTCATTACATTTCGACAATATCGATCTTCCTATTTCCTCAAATAATTTCATAACCCTGATAAATATATAGATGAAACAAAACATATTTTCTTTTAATAACCAATATTATAAGCGAATCTTTGAAACCAGCATGGGAAATAGTTTGAGTCCTGTTATTGCCTGTCTCTATCTTGAATTTTATGAAATCCGTCTTCTTCCCTCAATTCCTATATATACACAAATACATTCTTGGTACCGTTATGTAGACGATGTACTGGCTATCATTCCTAATAATTATCCGATCCAATCCTTCATTGATGATTTGAACAGTTTAGTTCCATCAATTAATTTTACTTTCCAGGCCCCTAATAATGGAAAAAAAATTTATTTTAGACTTCCAAATTACACAACATAATAACCTATTGACGTTTAATATCTTCAGAAAACCAACTTTTTTCAACCAATATCTGCATTCATTTTCGTATCATCCACAATATATCAAACATAACATTATATATAATACTTTTTTTACGTTCTATTAAATTTACAGATACCCTATATCGCCTATGAAATCAATACAATCCATAATCAATTTCTCTCTCTTGGATATACCCTACATACCATAACAAGACAATACAATAAAGCTAAGAATCAATTTTTCAATAATATTCCTAATACTCCCTATTTTATCTTACCTCAATAAAAATAATCCCCTTTTCATATTCTTTATTCAAACTTAAATTTACTATTGCAAAATTATTCAATATTCATTTAATTTTAAATTTTCCTGATACTTTGCAATATAATCTTGTTCTTAATAATAATACTAAATCTGAACCGTCCGGGGGGGGGGGAGGGTATACTGCGTTCCATACGTCGGTTGCAGCAAATTTTATATAGGGTAAACTTTAAAGACACTACCTTTTCGACTTAATCAACATAGCAACGATATAAAAAGATATAACCATAGCAACGCATTATACCGTCATATAAACAAAGATCACAATATTAATTTGAAAGATTCCATCTTCATTTTCACCTCTAAATCAAAAGAACTTAAATGACTTATAGACGCTTATTTTATCAACATTATCCCTAAATATAATATTTCATCAGGATTTTTTGAATTTGACAAAACCACCATTAAATTTATTGAATCTACGCTAGATAGAAAAATGCTTTCTCATCGTACACCTGCCAACATCCTCCAATACATTGATCCATAGAAATAATACATTTTAGTTGTTGTATTTGATTATTCCTTGTGCTTGTCATACTCGCTTCTCATTTGGTCTTAAAAATTTTGAAAACCAATTCATTCTTCTTCTTGCTCTGAAAAGGCCAACATGTATTGTTGGGCGAAACGTTAGCACAGTCGTTTTAACTTAGTTTGTGTATTTTAAATATCCCCCTCCTTTTAATTAAATATAGTGGTTTTAAATTATATATATATATATATATATATATATATATATATATATATATATATATATATATATATATATATATATATATATATATATATATATATATATATATATATATATATATATATACTATATATATATACTATATATATATATATATATTTATATATATATATATATATATATATAACTCATATATATATATATATATATATATATATATATATATATATATATATATATATATATATATATATATATATATATATATATATATATATATATATATATATATATATATATATAATGGAAAAGCAATTTTCTACGTGGAATCCAGCAGAGCTTGGGTATTGCAATCAACATTCAATAAATCAAAGGCCTATATGAATTGGTACATGGCGTTTGAAAGTGTACTAATTCATAGGAAGTAGGGAAAATTGTAAATATAAGTTTGTTCGAGACTTTACAAGTGTTGTACATTTAAAATTAAGAGTTTCGGTTAGGTTTGTGGTTAGAGAGTTTAAGAGTAAAAAGAAAAGTCTGTATGGATTAACCAGTCTCATGATCTCTCCTCAAAAGATGAGGCATGCGATTAGAGAAATCTGAAGAACAGTATTTGTTGTAATATCGCTAGTGTGAGGAGAGTTAACATTCGACAACAAAAAAGATTGGAGAGTGAGTGAGAGCAGAAGATTTATGGTGAAAAACCTTTAATCCTACCTTTCAAGACGGGCTTCATGAATTGAACCCACTCCATTAAATATACTATGCATAATCCATGCCGTGGTGTGAAAAAGCTCTGAAAAAGCTTCTGAGTACTAGTTTTTTTGAGGAGGTATTGAAAAGAATCATGTTTTCAATGCCCTAATTAAAAATCTAGAAAGATCGAAGGTTAATTGTTTTAAGACAGTTTCTTCGAGTCCAGCTATTTAGAGTTACGACGGTCGATTTTTAACGTAAAAGAGTGATGGTGGGTGAGATCCTCAATGTGACCGTCTTTAACTGCTGATATAGGGCGACCTAACAAGAAATCAGGGATGATAGATATACATGAAGGGAAGTTCGGAAATAAAGGTTTGCTCCAGACTCAATCTTACGATTGCCCAATAAATTTCATTTATTTGGTAACCTGTTTCCACACTGCCTTTAGACTTCAACCTTTTCATCCTGATGAAAGAATGCATTCATTCAACATGTCTGAAGCAGTGGTACTCTAGTCAACAATCCAACTATTATCATCTAATCGCTTTAACCTCTGTTTTTCCTAAAGTTTTCGAATCTATTCTTTACAAGAAGATTTAGAAATATCTTAAATCTTCTAATCTTATCTCTAATTGTTAGTATGGCTTCTGTAAAGACCATTCGAGTGGTGATCTTCTTTCCTTTCTCTCCGACTCTTGGTTCTCTGCTCTTCTTCACTTCGGTGATTCTTTTTCTGTGGCAGTAGACATACCGAAGGCTTTCGATAAACTCTGGCACAAAGCTTTAATATCTAAACTTCCCACTTTCAGTATATATCCTTCTCTTTGTAATCTTCTCTTGACTTTCGTTCCAGTCATTACATAGCTGCTATTGTAGATTGCCACCATTTATCCTTTAAATCTATCCATAGTGGTATTCCTCAAAATTCTGTTTTATCTGCAACTCTTTTTTTTATTATTTTGCATCAGTGATCTATCTGTTACTGTGTCTCCTCTCCACTCTTAGGCTGATAACTCCATCACTCATCATCACCCCTTTCAATTTGAAAGACGACTCATTCAACATCAAATAAATGATACTAGAAGGATAGCCTTGAAGAAACAGATCTCTGATCTCTTTGATGCCCATAGTTGTGTTAAAGAAAACTTGGTTGTTTTCAATGCTTCAATAACTCAGCTTCTTCTTCTATCTACTTGACATAATCTTTCACATAACAATAATATCTTCTTTGAAAACACAACTCTAACCTTATTCTGTTCTTAATATTCTTGATATTTTCTTTTCTCGTAATCTTTATTAGAAGGATCACATTATGTTCTTTCTAACAAGGTTCTAGGAAATTTTGTGTTCCGAGGAGCTTTCGATACTTCTCCCCATCCCAGTTGCAAGCTCTACATAAGGGCGTTGTTCTCCCTTCTATAGAGTATGAATCACATATCTGGGTTGGTTTCTCACATATTGTTCTCCTTGATAAAGTGTATTCTAGGGCTTTTCGACTCCTTAACTTTCCTACTCTGACTAACTCTCTCCAATCTTTCTAACCGTAGAACTGTTGCATCACTCTCCTTATTTTATTGTTATTACAATTGACATTGTTTTTTTTTAATTTTCCAGTCATGTACCTCCTTCTTTGAGGAGGCCTCCTACGACTCATATTTCAGACAGTTTCATCCATTCACCGCTCACCTCTATGACCCAAACTTAATTGCTATGCTCAATCTTACATGTATTCTACTGGTAAAGTCTGGAACATGTTTTCCTCCCATGTATTTACTATCTAAATATATAATTAGGATGTATTAACTATATGCTTCATTTAGAGCACTTTTTGGTTACTTATTTTCCTGAAAAAGCTAAAAAACAAACAAACAAAAAAAACAAACAAACTGTTTTTAGTTGATTTAAACCAAAAATCTACGTTGGTTTAAACCAAATGATTTTAACCAATCCCTTTATATATATATATATATATATATATATATATATATATATATATATATATATATATATATATATATATATATATATTTATATATATATATATATATATATATATATATATTTAAATAAATATAAATATATATATATATATATATATATATAAATAGATATATAAATATATATATATATTTATATAATAATAATAATAATAATAATAATAATAATAATAATAATAATAATAATAATAATAATAATAATAATAATAATAATAATAATAATAATAATAACAGCAACAATAATAATAATATGTTTGCCTTTTGAAGGGAAAACTTTGTTTGAATTATGGGAAAATTATATTTCTTTTGTGAGATCTAGCAACCCGCTCAGTTTGTTTGTAGTCTAGCCTTCAGAACGAGAGTATCGAAGTTACGTCTGATGTCCGTTAAGTCCGAGAAGTTTAGTAAGAGGTGTATTGTGTTGTCATCTGTCAGTAAGGAACATCTTTAACAGTGGGGGAAGGAGGGAGCGTTATGGAATCTTAATTTATATTCCTGAAGGGAGGAATGGTGCCCAGAGCTAAGACGAGACAGCATCGCTCTAGCTTTACGGTCCAAGGTTTGTTCTGTGAGAGATATTTTAGATAAACGAGCTAGGAATATGATGTCGTTTTTATATTCAGAGATCGCTTTTTGTATTAATTGAGTGTGGATGTGTTTGATAATGGAAGTATCTTTGTGGGGGGTGGGGGGGTTGGTAGTATTTAAGTGTGTTGTATATGTTAGAATAGTACATGGCTGGTGTAAATTTTTTCCTTCTTGGTGCAGGGGATTGTTGTAGGGTTTGGTGTAAGGAGTGGTTTGTTGAAAGTGATATGCTGTAAAGTTGGTGGTAGCCTATCATGTCAAGATGGGCCTCTACGGGTCGAATTATTGTTTCGGTTTGTAATTTGTGGATGGGTGTGGAAGGGAGTCAGCCTGTTATTATTTTAAGAGCTTTGTTTTGAACAACCTCTAGGTTTTGGATGTTGGATTGTGATATCGTGGGTGCTCAGGGTCCCCTGTGGGACTCCATTATATAACCTGTATGTACGAGAGCTCTGACACCCTCGTATAACTTTAGCTTTCCGACCGAATAGGAAAGTTGTTATAATTTTCTTAAAATTTGATGTTTATTTCTGTTTAAAACTTTGTCTATTAAGAAGTGACGAGGTACTGTATCAAATGCTTTGTTTATGTCTATTGTCACTAGGAGAGAGCAAAAGGGTGGTAGATTTTGGTTAAAACCTATGAGGATATTTTGTATTAGATTGGTAAGTAGTGTGGTCGAGGAGTTGTTTTGGTCTGAACCCATGTTGTGTATCTGAGAGGGGGATAAAGGGGGAGATTCTATTCAGAATTGATCTCTTAAGAACTTTAGATATAGTAGAAAGTAATGATATAGGTCAATATGAGGCAGGATCGTTGGATGTTTTGTTAGGTTTTAGTATAATGATCATGTGTGCGAGTTTCCAGAATGGTAGGATAGTGTTGGTTTGCCAAGCATTGTTTAATATTTGGGTTAGTACTGCTATAGCTTTGGTTCCAAGGTGTTTGAGGTAGAAATTGATATATATATATATATATAATATATATATAAAAATATTTTTAAATTGAAATGTTTTCAATATTAATACTCTTTATAAATCATTTATAATATATATATAGATCTATATTATATAATATATATAATATATATATAGTCTACTTCGTAGGGATCTTTCACAGAAAAGGTATTTTTATTAAAATTTTTTGCATTTTTCCCTGTTTACAGGTATTTTTTTTTAAACAATGCATAAAGATAAAGTTGTCAGTCGGCTTCAAAATGGTTGTAATACGAGAACTAATTAAAGAATAATACAAGCTTTGAAATCTGAATGTAAACTAACCGTAACTCAACATAACCTTACTGCGTGCTTCTGCATACCTCCAACTTAATGCTAATTTATTTTTATATTTATAATCTTATTTCACTTTTCCCATTGTTTAACAAAACAACCAGCACTTGGCACATGAGGCGTTGAGAGTTTGGTTCGTAATGTATAGAAAAATAATAAAATAACCAAATTTTTTTTATCCTTTTTTTCATTTTTTCTCAAAATTTACAAGGAGAAAGATCCTACCGAATGTCGCATATATATATATATATATATATATATATATATATATATATATATATATATATTTATTTTATATAATATATATATATATATATATATATATATATATATATATAATAGTATTATATTATATATTATATATATATATATAGGACAAAGTTTCTTAACGCCACACGGGACGGGAGCTCGGATCAAAAAAAAAAATTTTTCACAGGTAGCATTTATATACATAAATAGATGTTTTAGGGTCGAAATGAAAATTTTTTTTTTTTTTTTTTTTTTTTTTTTTAACCTGTTCTAGGGGCGAAATTATATATATATATTTTTTGACAGGTTTTACAACCGGCAATGTAGAGGGCCGAGCCGACGGGGACCAGCGGGGGACGTTTTTCCATACCCCGTAGGGCAGGGGCGGAGGAACCCCCGCGACAACCCAAATACCCAAGAAGCGGGGGTTCCGGAGACCCTCCCGGAGGGGGGATAGTCCTACCCCGTAGTTCCGCGGAAGGCCGAGAGAACCCTGACTCCTGCAGCTCAGGACCATACAGATGAAATTCATAATTAAAAAAAACAAACAAACTATACTGGAGATCTATATAATTTACGAGTAACGTATAAAAGGTCTAAATAGGCTTTTCCTCATATTACTATAATTATTTAACAATAATTTTTTCTTTTTTTTACATTTTCCTTACTAAAATTTTACC
>JABUQX010097017.1:7500-10000 GCA_015478945.1 Trachelipus rathkii
ATATAATATAATAAATAATATAATAAGGTAGTGTATATTTTTACATTCGCTATTAATTACGAACCGCAAAGTATGCAATAGGTCGGTATCGCTGAGGGCCGTTAACGTTATAGTTTTTTTTCGAATATAAATAATAATAATAATATAATGGGAAGTGTTATTGTATGCGCCACGCGCGCGTTTAATAAAAATATTACAACAAAACATAGCAAACCTTCGGTTTGTGTCTGTTTTGTCAGAATTGAAATAAGCCTCTTCGGGGGCCAATATTGAATCCCTCCCCCTAAGCCTTAATATAATCGGTCTTATATTTATATAGTTAAAAAAGGTGGGTGCGGGAATCTGGCGCCCGTACCACTACTATATCTATATATCAATTTGCAAGAGCAAAATTTCCTTGGTCTGCGAAAATATTTGGCTCCAAACATATTAGAATCTAATTAAAACGCTTATGAATAGAAGACGAGACTTTCCCTTTAAAAATTTTTGTAAGGCGCGGCATGAAGAAATTTAATACAACTTGATATAGACGATGTTGGAAGCCCAGCTACCAATTTTTACGTTAATGTGGCACCTACCCTTCCCTACCCGCGTGGGTCCAGTGGTGTTCGAATGGTCCAAGCGGGAAAAGCGGCTTTTTCTCTACCTGTTGTTATGTTTTGTGATCTGCGGCACGGGACGGAATTGTATCAGATTTCGGAGGCCGGATATAGTCAACACACCGCCGAGGTAACATGCTTAAATAACACGCTACGCTTCGAGTTAGACAAGAAACTAACCAGAAATTCGCGCCGCTCGAAGCGGCCTCTGGGCTCGCGACCTCCCCGGGCGGAGATAAGTATTTTCCTTGTTCCCATCTATATTATATAGTCTATATATCGTATATATATATATATATATTATATATATATATATAATATATATATTATATAGTATATAATATATATAAGTATTATTATATATATATATATGATATATACTCTTTGTAATTACTATAATTTTCCCAATTTCAAGCACTTATGCTAACCTTTTTTGAACACAACGCATCTTGGCACTGCTCTTTCATCGACTACCTAAATTAATAAATATTTTTTTGCCAAAGTACATCCCTTTGTTATTCCTTCTTTCTTTGAGAACTCTATTTTAAACATCATATTTCAATCCCTTTTCTTTAACAACCGCGTGCCAATTGTATGGCTTCTATTTCCATTTCCTAACGGTTTTCGAAATGATTCTTAATGAACTTGATTGTTTTTTCTGTCGAAGTCATTCCTATTCCGTCTATACAGATGCATATGTTCATACAAATAAATCCTCAGACCATCTTCCTTTTATACTGTCCCTAATCTTCTTACCAAGTAATTTTCGCAGGGAATTGATCCAGCCCTTTCAAGTAGGAGAAAGATTTTTTTCAATATTGGGTTGGCCGTAAACTGGTCGTGACTTCTTCTATTTACTGTGATTGGCTTTCCCAATTCAACTGTTTTAGACTATGAACTCTGCTCTTCCCACTTGGCAATTCGAAGGTTCCTTCAAAATTTGATGTTCTGCTAAGAAGAATAATTTTTTTCACTAAGAAGTTCGCCTTCTTAAGGGTCCTTATTTCCGCTTTTGCATGAAGTTGTTGTAGCTTTCTGGAACGGGAAAACATTATTTGCCTCAATTTTTTTTGCAGGTTTTCAAAGCTAAGCTATCCGATTAGTTTCATCACTCATTTAAGGGGAAAAATTGGTAACTCTAGATTTAATAAATGGAGTATCTCTTTTACAGACCTTGATTGGTAACTCCCTAGATTTTATAATGGAGTTCTCCTTTTACAGACTTGATTGGTAAATTAGATTTCATAAAATGGAGTTCTTCTTTTACCAGAATTGATTAGGTTTATGTTCACAATTGAATTGTATGTGGAAATTGTTAATTTCTTGATTTTATAAAATTGGAGCATCTCTTTTACAGCCAGATTCTTAGTTAACTTTTTGCCATCAAGTTGTTTATTTATGCTGTGTTCAAATATCAATGAACTTAAATCTTTGCATATCTTGCAATAGGCATGGGAATACAACTAACGTGAATGTATTTATAAAGGTTGCCTTAACTTCTTTTGTATCGTTTACTTCAGATCGACTTTCTTCACGCAACTGCTCCTAAGTAAATGGAGGATTAAAATAAAAAAAAAAAAAAAAAAAAAAAAAAAAAAAAAAAAAAAAAAAAAAAAATTACAGAAAAAAAGATGGAAAAAAAATCAAGAAATTAAATTTCATTTATTCAGATAATCTAGCTTAACGCATAATCTACTATTAAGATTTCGAGCTATGCGTAAGTTAGGTAAATTCTTTATTCCTTTATTCCTAAGGCGAGTCCCCAATCGCATATAGTGATAGAAAAGGTCCGCAGGGTTTTTTGTCATGTTTCATTTCCATTGTCTGCCGATTTTTCTAGCTCCAGCCTTTAACCGTTACAAGTCGTTTTAGTAGCCCATTGACGCATCTCCGATAAAATC
>JABUQX010097017.1:20000-24304 GCA_015478945.1 Trachelipus rathkii
AGATGGAAAAAAACGTTTCTTGCAACTTGAGAATCCCAGCTTCTTTGAACCTTACCTAGCAAACGTTGTGGAACGAGATTTCCAGGATAGCTAATAGTTTATGAATTCAGACCAAGAATATTTTTGCTGTCAACTAGTGGGATATCAGATCCGTCGGAAAAGATAGGAAAGCTGGAATATATTTTTGAGAACGAGTAAGAAGAAATTGAAATTCACAAGATTCAGACCATCCAATAGGGAAATCCTATCCTCATCACATAAATTGAAATATGAAAGATTGAAAGATGAAGATGAGAGACGATTCTATAAGCAAAGAATGGAGAAGATTTGAAACCAGTAGAAGAATAAATGGTTGATACATCCGCATAGAAATGAATAGTGTTTCAAGAGCTGCAGTGAAGGTAGTTAAGAAAAGCAAGATTAAAGGAGCAGATGAAACAGAAACCCTCGGGTCTCTGTTATAACCGCAGCTCCAGAACTTGTCTTTCAAGCATCAACAAAACTGAAAGAATTGCACGCACACAAAGCTTGAAATTTTGTTATCATGCGAAATCATAGGAGAGAGACTCTCACGAGAAAACCTTGTCCTGTCCGTGAAATCCATGATCTTGGCCCTCGGATCCAACTATCATTTTTTGACAAAAAGAGGAAGACAAGTCCTCATCCAGTGCGATGACTGTCGATAAAGTGAGTTTTTAAGTTGAGAAATTCAAGATATGAGATTTGACCCTTATCCGAAAAGAGAATGGAGGAGGGAAGTGCAAAAAGAAGGGAGCCTTTAAGCAAATGTAGTTGGCCAGCCATGCCCAATACACACAGTCAAATAACCTTCTAAAAATGTATCAAGGACGTATATCCACCTAAAGAGAGCGAGGGTGTCGGCGATATAGCAGACTATTATGTGATACCCGGAAAAGTCATCATAGTAAAGATATTTTAATTTATTTCATTTGAACAACTACAGTCAATTTGAGGCCGTTAAAGTATAGTGTCACCAGAATGTTTGCAAGTTCCTAGCAGTTTTTAGCTCTAGTTTCTTCTGAACCTTTTACCTATAGCTTATGGCTAGCCATGCTGTGGCAATACTTAGCAAGCGACATGTATTGTATCCAAGTTATAATAATTGAATGCAAGAAAATACTGTACGTTTATGCTAGCAATGTGCTACCATGAGTAGGAATTATGTGTGAGACTTAGTGTTTTGATTAGAGTGTATAAACGCCAACAGTTGCAAAATCAACACTATGACATAAGAAAGAAGTTGTATTTAATTTAACATTATTGCATTCACAAAATGCAAGAACGGCAACGGCAGATTAGAGATAGAGTAGTTACAGATAAAACAATGTAAAGCATTGTCCTAGTAAAGTTATATTATATATTATATGAAATAAAAGAATGTCATATGTAAATTATATATATATATAGTATATATATATATAATATAATAATAGTATAGTATAGTATAGTTAATATCAATGACTATATATATATAGTATAAATATTATATATTAAATAATATAATATATTAGTATTAATATAGTATGATTAGTTATAATAGGTATGTATTATTAATATATATTTAAATTATATATCTATATATAGTAGTATTACATCAGCGTTTCTCAATAGATGAAATTACTGATCTTTGGTATTGAGGAACACTCACACCAGTTAAAAAAGTATAATATATAATGTTATATTATATTATTTAATAGTATTATAATAATATTATAATAGTATATATATATACTATTAATATATATTATAATATATAAGTATTATAGTATATATTATATATAATATATATTATTAATATAATATCTCCAAAAGAAATTCCCAGTCATTTAGAATACATATTAAGAAAAGCCTATGAGATAGCCAGCTAAAAAAAAAATTAATTGAGTAGAAAGTTATTGAAAGCGCTTTTGCAGATATAAATTAACATAGAGGGAACTCTGGTATTCATGAGTTACCCCTTCGCTTGCCTGGATGTGCAAGAATGGTAGGCTTCGCGAAATTCAAAGGCTGATTAGATATGGAGACGTACTACAGTCGAAAACACAAAAGCTTTAAAGATAATCTCTGAATTAACCTCAAAAGCGAAAAGCTGCAGACCATTAATTTCTGGCTATTTCGAAAGATAAATATCGCGAAGATAAATATCCTTGTTGAAGAAGTAAGTAGAGCTTCAGGTAACTGCTTTCTTTGGGACAATTAAGCATATTTGTGGCGAGGTCTGCCTAAACAGTTTTCTCAAATGAAAAATAATCAAATCTATAATAACCGTACTAGCTACTTAAGCAGAAGATGCATACTTAATGTCGTCTTTGGCGCACCTTATGCAATAACAGTAGGCTACACGGCCAATTTTTTTGGAAATAAATAGTCGCAGTAGGGAATCTACCAATGCTATTGCCTCGAGCCACTTCCAAGTAATAACTTTTTCCTTATTCCGTGTTTGTATATTAATTTTATTATGTAGTAAATTAATCGGGTATGCTCGTAATGTAGTTTGATTTGTGGTGAGTGACCTTGGTGAATTATTTACCCCGACATATGGATTAGGTATTTCTAACCTAGTAATGTATACTTAAAATTTTTTTGTCAAATGTGTTACGATACGATTTCACTTTAAATTTGTTGTGTCGATCTATTAAAGGCAAAAAAGTATGGAGAGCACCACTGGCCTATGATAAAATAACTCTCTAGTTCTTCTAATCAGTAAAATATGTTAATTAGTTTATTGAAAAAATATATTACTCATATATTATATATATTAATATATATATATAATATATAATGAATATATATATAATATTAATATATATAAATATATAATATTATAATATATATATTATAATATATAATTATATATATATATATATGATTAATATTATAATAATATATATATATTAATATATAATATATATATATTATTATATATATACTATAATTATATAGTATTATAATTTATATGTATTATTATATATCAATGATATATTATTATATATATTATATATATATATATATAATATAAATATTAGTATATATTATGTGTGTGTGTGTGTGTGTGGGCCCAAATTTAAATTTTGCGGGAGGGCCGCGACAAATTTTGCGTTACGTACCACTGCATAGCAGTTTACATATCTGGGCTCAGTAAATGATTTTGGAACGAGAATAGAGGATGGTATGGTCTGGTGTAAGTGAGGAGTCGCGGGACCTTTCCTCCAAAGAAGGAGTACATGATTGGAAATAATTCAGAAGAAGCAATGTGAAGTTAATTTGGTAATAAGCCAATTAAGTAATAAGGAGAAATACAAATTATAATGATACAATTTGAGCCTGCAATAGTTCATCTGCTAGAAAAAAATGGACAAACGTATCGTTGGTAGTAGAAGAGACGACAAGTATTAGACTAAACTTTATCAAGGAGAGAAATATGTGTGGAATCAAAATAAACGTGAACAACTTATAACTTGTTAGGAAGTGTAGAACTTATAGTTTAAAGGTAAGGTCAAGAAAGGTAAACAATAGTAGTATGGTTCTACTATTAGCGGTAAGTAAAGTAAAACTGTAGAAACTATATTGATAGAGGGAAAAAAGTTTGAGTTTTTATAAGTTATTAATTAAATATGTAATTATATTATATATTCAATCATTATATGATATCAATAATAATATATATATTAAATATTATAATTATTATATATATATAATGTATATATATTCTTTGCCTTCTTTCTTTTTACTTCACCTCCTCCTTTGCGCCGCAAGATTGGGGTTTAGGTGGACTGTACACAGCCATCGGAAAAGAACAGCAAGTAGCGGAGAACATGATCAAACGTCAGAAAAAAGAAAGCCGCAGACCTACCTCGCCCCTTTGTAACCATTATATTAGTCGAGAAGCTGCCGTCAACAAGGACAGAAAAATCCACCTAGAGCATCATCGGTGACCGCGAACGCGGACGCAAACTAATGGGTAAAATCGTACAATGTAAGAGGGTTCATCCCTGGCCCCAGGTGGGCCACAACCATGCCCCCATACAAACCCCCGCCAATGTCTCTCCTATACTCATGCTAACTCCTTATAATCTCTCGCACTCTGGCCAAGACTCACAATTTCTGCGTCCTTCAGACATTCGTTTCCACGCGACTCAATCGCACTTTCGCTTCACGATCTCTCAGCCGGTCGGAGTTCCAAACACACTCCACCACTGATTAAGCATCCGCGTTAAGCAACGCTAATAATCATTCATCCTTTCCACATGACCAACATCTCGAACTACTTTCCATATTTAATT
>JABUQX010097018.1:0-20000 GCA_015478945.1 Trachelipus rathkii
AGATATTATAGGCAGCAGCTATTGGCTGTTATTGGTTATTTATTATATATAGTTATTATTATTATTATATATTATAGCATAGTGCCATATTATTATTATTATTACATATTGCTATATTATTGTTGTTATATATGTTGTTATTATTATATTATTATTATTATTATTATTATTATTATATATATTATTATTATTATTATTATTATATATATTATTATTATTATTATTATATATATATATTTATATATATATATATATATATATATATTATATATATATATATATATATATATATATTATTATTATTATTATTATATATACATATATTATATATATATATTATATTATTATATATTATATATATATATAAAGATATATTATTATATATATATATTATTATTATTATTGTATATTATTATATTATTATTAGCATTATATTATATACATATATATTATATATATATTACAGAAGCATATTACATATATATATATTATTATATGTTATTAGGTTATTATTATTATTATTATTATTACATATTATTATTATATTATTACATATTATTATTAAAGTTATTGTTGTTGTACAATAATTATTAATTACATATATATTATTATTATTATTATATATTATTATTACATATTATTATATATATTATATATATTATTACATATACATACATATTATTATTATTATTATTATTACATACATATTACATATTGTTGTTATTGTTGAAAGAAGATATGTATATACATATATTATTAAGGTTATTATGTTATATTATTATTATATATATATATACATATATTATATATTATATATTATTATTATATTATTATTATTATTATTATTACATATTATATTACATATATATATATGTTATTATATATACTATGTTATTGTTATTGTTGTTATTATTATTATTGTTGGTATTATTACTGTTATTGTTTCATACATATATATTACATATACATATTATTATTATTATTATATTATATATTATATTATTATTATTATATTATGGTTATTGTTATATAATTGTTAATGCCATATTGTTATATACACATATTATTATATATTGTTATTATTGTTATATTATATATTATGTTATTACATATTAAGCATACATATATATTATATGCGTGATATATTAAAATGTTATTGTTATACATTATATTATTATTATACATATATATATATGTATAGTTATATGGTTATTATTATATTATTATTATTATACATACATATATATAGTATTATTATTATTATTATTATTATTATATATGGTTATTATTATTATTGTTACATACATTATTATTACATGTACATATGTTAAGGAGTATGGTGAGTAGTTACTATGGTGGCTGGCTATTAGTTGGTTATATTATTATACAGATATATATTACATATATGTTATATGAGCGATATATATTATTACGTATACATATTATTATTATTGGTTGTTGTTGTTGTTGTTAATATTATAGAAAGATACATATACATATATTATTATTATATATATTATTATTATTATTATATATATATATTATTATTATTATTATTATTGATAATATTATTAATAAAGAGTTAGTTATTAGTTATATATATATATATTATATTATTATTATATTATTATTAAGTTATTATATTATTATTATTATTGTTATTATTATTATTATGCTACATATATTATTATTATTATTACATATTAATATTATTATTATTAGAAGAAATTAACTTTCAGAGAGAAAAACATGCTATATATATATATATATATATATGTATATATATATTATTATTATTAATATTATTATTATATACTATGATATAGATATTATATATATATTTATATATACATATTAATACATGTATGATATATATATGCAGCAGATATTATATTGTTATATATATATTATATATTATTATTATTATTATTATTAGTTATTATTATTATTATTATTATTAGTTATTATTATTATTAAGAGTTGTAAATTTTGAAGTATATATATATTATTATTATTATTATTATTATTATTGTTAAGTTAGAGCATATTACATATTAAGTATATATTGATATACATACATATTACATATATACAAATATATTATTTATGAGTATGTAGTATTGAGCACATGGTTATTGTATATATAGTTATTATTATTACATATTACATTATAAGATTATTATTGTTATATTATTGTTATTATTATTATTATACATATTATACATATTATTATTATAAGATATATATATATTATATTATTATTATATTATTATTATTATTATTATTATTATTATATTATTATTATATTATTATTATATATATATGGCGTATTATTAATATTATATGCTATACTATATACAGAGTTATTAGATATTGTTAAGTTGTGCTATGATATATTAATATATATGCTATATACATACATATATATATATGGAATTGGCGCGCTATATATATATATATTATACATATATATTATTATATTATTATATTATTATATATATATATATATGTTATTATATTATATACATATATATATATTATTATTATTATATATTATTATTATATGAAGTTAATATTGCTGAGTATATATTAATATGCTATGGCGCGATGCTATGCCATATTATTAAGGTATTATTATATATATATTATATTATTACATATTATTATTACATATATTGTATGTTGGAGATATTATATATATATTAAGTTATTGGCTATTACATATACATATGTTATTATATATATATATACATATATTATTATTATTATTATTATATTGTTATTATTATTATTGTTATAAATATTATTACATATTAATATAAATATCATTATTATTATTATCATTATAAGGAAAACCGGTTTGGGTCCAGATAGAAACGATAATTGGTTATTTTTAGTTTCTATATTTTATATGCCAAATACTATCTATATTTATATCTATTCTAAAGCATATATTTAATGAGCTATACATATTATACATATTAAGAAGAAAGATATATGCTATTATTATTATATACATATTATTACATATTATATTATTATTATTATTATTATTATGTTATATATTATATTATATTATTATTATTATTATTATTGTTATTATTATATATTATTATGTTATTATTATTATTATTATTATTATTATTATATTATTATACATATTATTGCTATTATTATTACATATATTATTATATTATATACATATTATATACATATTATTATTAAGGTTATACAGCAGTGTTATTGTTACATATGGCATACGCTATGGCGCATGGCAGTGAGAGTTGATATGCATATTATTGGCTACAGACGTTATATATATATATATATACAGCTACATATATACATACATATTATTATTAATTGTTACAGCATGTTGTTATATACATATATATATATGATATATTATATATTATTATATTATTATGTTCTATATATATTATTATTATATATATTTTTATTATTTATAGATATACATTTTATTCTTCGATACATATATACATTTATATTTATCTTCCATATATTTATTTTATTGCTGCTATATTATTATTACATAGACATATACATATGAGCATATACATATACATATTATACATACATACATACATACATGGCTATTATTATTAAGTTGTTGTTAGTGAAGAAGAAAGTTATTATATATAAGATATATATTATTGTTACAATATTATTATTACTACATATCTGAGTTTTTGTGTATTTTAGGCAATACATATATATATATATATATATATATATATATATATATATATATATATATATATATATTATATAGTTAGTAATATATATATATATATATATATATATATATATATATATATATATATCCTATATATATATATATATAAATATATATATATATATATATATATATATATATATATATATATATATATATATATATATATATATACTGTGCTATACAAAACGTGATGTTTACGTTTCTCTTCTTAACTCTTCCCCCCAGGTTGACATATAAACTGTATTGACAGACATCAATCAGAGCAAAAAGTATACAAAGATTGTTAATTTCGAAGAAAGCAAGAAGTCAAAGAAGATAAATTCCTCCCGAAACATCGGGTGAGTGTTGAAACTTAATTTCATTACTATTTCATTACTAATTCATTCAGTGAGGCTTAAACAATATTTTTGTCTAGATCAAATCCAAAATAACTTATGAGTTATAGAGGTTTCTTTTTTTTATTAGGAACTACCCAAGGGACTAACACTACCCAAGGGATTAACACCAGCCTAGGGGACTAAAGAAAACCAAGAAAACAACGTACAAGTTACCATCATAGTATTTGGTAAAGTAAAGTAAAGAAGAATACAGGAGTGGGAAATCACTACACCAACTACTTGATAACAATTCAATAGTAGATAGGTTATATTAATGGCATAGCCACCAATGGTGAGCCCTACTTCTGTAAAATATTATTAAGGTTTCTTACTTTAACCCATATTGGGCTTGGTACAAACTGTGACTTCTTTGTATATAGCAAGAATATTATTTATCCTTGATTACTGTATATATTTAATTATTAGTTAGTTCTTTGTAAAAAAGGGATAGTCTAAGGACATAGCCAGAGATAGGTACTTATTGTTAGAAATTAAATTTTTGTCCTTATCATTATTTGAGTATTAATATTAATTTATTATTATCATTATTAATACCTATTTTTCATGATTTGAGTATTATTATTATTATCATTATTATTATTTTTATTCTTATCATTATATTATTATTATTATTATTATTATTATTATTATTATTATTATTATTATTATTATTATTATTATTATTATTATTATTATTATTATTATTATTATTATTTGTTATTATTATCACATGTACATAACCTATACTATTTAATATAATATAAATAAACCCCATAAAACGCTTTCTTTTTTTATGCACTTTAGTGTTTGTCAAGCCAATGGCTTAGCTGGCTGCGCTTTTTCTTATCTAAATTGCCAAAAGGGCATGTGGTATCATCATTGATGGTGAGTGTTTTTTTTCTATCTGTGGTTGCAGCTTTAAAACGATTATTTAATCTTTCTATTTTCTATTATTAATTGTGACTTCTATTCTCAGCAGTAGTTGTGGTCGTTCTTGAGGGACAACTCACAAAAGTAAAACATCAGTTGGGGATCAGATCCGTCACGACATCCGTCATAGGAGAAAGTGCGGAAGAAGATCACTTTGCAATCCGCACCTCTCTTAGGATAAGCCAGACTTCCTTTATCTAAAAAGTAAGTACTGGACTTGTCCTCTCATTGTAACTCAAAACTTGTTACATAATTTGGTAGCAAAGCGTAGTTGTTCTTTTTGAATATCTACCTCTGCTGCTGAGTGTTCTGTCACTTCTTTTTTTATTCAAGGGAGTAACCCTTATTCGTTCATTTCATTATTAACTCACCATCATGCCCGATGATATGAATTCTTTGGTAGAGGAAAAGAGTCCTACTTCTGGGATGAATTCTCAAACCACTCAAACCACTAATGGTTCGCAAACTGGTATACAAAACAGTGATCCAGGTGCTCAAGATCAGATACCAAATCTGGTGCAAGATCCACAAAATCTGTCCATGGATTCACCAACTTTTAAGGAACTAATGCAGCAAAACACTCAATTGATTCAATCAATGGCAAGCATGATGCAAAATATGTCTAGGGACAGAAAACCACATAGCGTCATTCCTCCAGGAAAATATAGACTGGAAACCGGAGAAACATTGGTGCAATTCTTTCATCGTTATGAAGTATATTGCTTGGCTAAATATCCAGGTTCTCCAGAAGGTATGGTACCCCTTTTGGGAAACCACTTAGATGGAGCAGCTTTGGATGTATATAAAATAATAGCTCGAACAACATTTGAATATGATGAGGTAAAAAGGAAAATGTTAGCTTGGTTTAAGAGTGAAATTGAAAAAGAGACAAGGAAAGAAACAGAACAGTTTACAGATGCAAGTTTAATGGAAGAGGAAACAGTCCCTCTTTATGCGTTGAGATTAATTGGGTTAGCCCAGAAGGCTTTCCCAGGGCAGGATGTTATGAAATTGCCTATAGTACGGCAAAAGTTTCTCAAAAGTTTACCAGAGAACATTCAAGACAGGGTAGATGACACAATGACGGCTTCAGAAACAGCAATGGGACATCCACTTCCTTGGGAGAGACTGGTGGCTATTGTTGACAAATGTTTTAAAGGTAACAAAGGAAAGAAAGAAGGTTCTAGTCCAGAAGTTGTGGACCTGACTAAAAACTATCAACACCGCAGACATCCTCTTTGTTCCCAATGCCTAAAAATAAGGAAAGTTTGAGAATGTGTTGTTGCCAGAGGACACAGACCTCGGGTGCAGAAGTTACTTCACCGCAATTTAATACAGTTGCGTCATCAGCGGCAGTTAATAATCCCGGCAGACAAAACCAGACTACTCAGGGATTCTGTAGGAATGAATCAGGACCCTCAGTAGCCAGGTCTAGAGATCAACAGTATCCGTCAAGGCCTAGCAACAATAGACAGAATCAAAGAAGTGCACCTATGTGCTCATTGCCACAAGCCTGGTCACTTAATGAGCCAGTGTCGATTGAGGCCTCAGTGTCAATATTGTGGGAAGAGAGGACATACCTTTGATGATTGTTACGAGTCCCAGAATAGGTGTTTACGTTGTAAGGAAGTGGGCCATTTAGTAGCCGCCTGTCCTGACAAATATGGTAATCAAATTAAGTGTCCTTTTTGCCAAGGTAGCCATTTGGGTAAAGACTGTCCCACCAAACCGGGAAACTAGTAAACTCCGACATGGAAGACCTCATGTTGGAGAATGAAAGGTCAGAAATTGTACAAAGTCCAAACGACGATAGAAAAGAGGAAGCTCCTGGAGAGTCTCAGGAGGATCCTCAGTGTGAACCTAAGACTAGCATTGGAGAGATATTTCCATTGGTTTCAATCAGTAGTACTAGTACTCAGCCCATTTCGGAAGAACGAGTTACAGAAAACACTCCAGAGCATGGAGTAGTTGAAGTTGAAGTGAAAGAGGAGAAGGTTATAAAGTACAACATGATTAGAGCACCGGAGGAGACCCTCCTTTTGAGAGTGACCATTGAAGATCAACCTCAAATAGAGGCTTGTGTAGCTTTTGTTGATACGGGCGCAGAGACAAGTCTGGTATCCACCAGGTGTTTCCATGCCTTAGACAAACAGAAATGTCCATTATTACCCGCAGCTTATAAGAGCATAGAAGGGATAGGGCACGTGCGATTCCCAGTGCTAGGTGAAGTGATGTTGGCCCTAAAATTATCCACCAATTATGTGTTAAAACCCATGAGATTTATCATAATCCCTGATGAGGTTATGGGATACGATCTGGTCATGGGTTATGATCTGCTACAAAAGGAACGCCTGTTGCCTGATTTATATGAAAAGGAATTGGTCTTTCGACGAGGGAATTATGTGCAAACAGTAGCTGTAGATATGCGGACTGAACAAAAGGGAATACTATGTGCATTGACCGAAAGTATAGTGATTCAACCAAAAGAATGTGCCATTGTGGAGGTGCAGAGTAGTATAGGACTAAAATCAGAACAACTAGGGATAATAGAGGCCAATTCAAGACTGCCGAAAGATATTACATTTGAGAATGCAATTGTACAATTCCATGAGAATAAGACATTGTTAATAACACGAAATGATGGAGAATTACCTAAGAAATTAAGAAAAGGCACCATCATGGGAAATCTGGAGTTAACCAATATACCTGATCCTTCCATTAATTTAGTCGAGTTAGCGGAAAATGACCCACAGGATCGGCAGGAGTGGACAACGGAAGGAATTTTTCAAGCTTTCAGAGTGCATGAGTCAGACATAACTGAAGAGCAGCGAGAACAATTGGTCCGACTCTTAAGTCGGTTTCCATCAGTCTTGAGTTTGGGAGATTCAGATGTTGGCTGTACCGATGTAATTAAACACAGAATTGAAACACTGACAGATGATCCTGTTCAGGTACCAGTAAGGCGCCTTCAAGGACCTATTTTACAAGAAATAGAAGCTAATTGTAAACAACTAGAGAAGGAAGGAATCATACAAAGAAGTAAATCTCCTTACTCCGCTCCGGTTGTTCCAATAAGAAAGCCGGATGGATCAATACGATTATGCATCGATTATAGGGAACTCAATAAAATCACAAAGGGAGATAGTTTCCCTATCCCTAATCTTATAGACATGCTCTTTAGTTTACAGGGGATGAAGTATTTCACCACTATAGATCTGGTGAAAGGCTATTATCAGGTCGAGATGGAGGAAACCAGTATAGAGAAGACCGCCTTCACCACCCCCCTGTCACATTGGGAGTTTTTACGAATGCCTTTTGGTGTCAAAAACGGTCCAGCCACATTTCAGAGAGGCATGAGATATGCGCTCGCCCATATCCCTTGGAATGAGTGCATGGTGTACTTAGATGATGTGCTCATCGTAAGTGCTACATATGAAAAACATCTAGAAATTTTGGAAAAAGTACTTCTGGCATTCCAGCAGACAGGTTTTAAAATCAAACCAACTAAAACATATATGGTAAGAAAAGAAGTACAATACTTGGGACATCGAGTTTCAGAACAAGGAATGATTCCCCTGGACTCTAATCTACAAGGGATTATGAAATTCCCTACGCCTAAGACCATTCGCCAACTTCGCCAGTTTTTAGGCATGGTTAACTTTTATCGGCGACATATCCCTCATTGTTCAGAGTTCGCCAAGCCTCTCTTTGAATTATTAAGTGGCAAAACCCTTAAGTGGAATGAACCATGTCAGAAGGCGTTTGAAAAACTGAAAAAGTCTTTGATTGAACCACCAGTATTTTAACTTATCCAGATCGAACAGATCCAGCAGTCCCGTTGTTGCTATATGTGGATGCTTCAGACATCGGAGCAGGAGCATGTTTGGCTCAGAAACAAGCTGGAGAGGAGAGGCCAATAGCTTTTATTTCCACTACTTTCTCAAAAGCAGAGCAGCGTTATAGCACCACTGAGAGAGAGATAGCTGCCATTCGATGGGCGGTCAGAGCCTTGAAACCTTTCTTATATGGCATAAAAGTGGTCATCCATACCGACCACAAGCCCTTGTTGTTCTTGCACAACATGCCTTTGGTCAATCCAAGGGTGGCACGTACTCTTGAGGAGTTGAACGATGTGGACTATGAATTGAGATATATTCCTGGCAAGGAGAATGTAGTGGCAGATGCCTTGTCAAGATCACCAATGGGTATTCCCTTGGAGAAGCAAGATAACCCAGAGTCTGTTAAAGTGAATGAAATCCCAAAGGGGTTAACGGAAGTGAAGTTGCCTGGGGGTGGGGATTCGTTATTTCAGGCATTCTCTTTCTGGTTGTCTGGATCACCAGATCAACATGGAAAATTGAGAGAAATTGTTGTCCAGGAACTCCTGGATAACCGCCAAAAATATGGGTTACCTACCGGAAAGAACAATAGAAATATTACAAAGACATTACAGCTAATGAAAAACATAGGACAGTTCCCGCTGACGCAAGCTATACAGGCGTTTGCAGAAGTGAATAAAGTACAGGTTTACGTATATTATGGTGACACTAAACCCCTTATATTCGGTACCACCGAGGGCCAAAGTATTTGCCATCTCATTTGTTTGGGAGGCATACACTATAATTTGTTAGTTCCTATACGAATTACTAGTGTTGAACCAGGACCAACAACTCAGATGATTGTCACTACAGAGTTCCAGGAATTCGATCTTTTAAATGAGTCTTTGGAAGAACCACAGGAACCATCAACAGTGCCGAAACCTTTGTCGCTTAACAACATAGATAACAAAACGGCCCCTCCACCAAGGAATGGTGGGGAGGTGGAGAAAGTACCCGTGATTCGTCAAATAAGGCTAAACGAAGAAGACATAGTGGATCCATTGGACTTGGGTCATACAGATTTCTATAAAGTGCAAAATAATGATCCCTTATTACGTAAATTAAGAAATGCCATTGTAAAGAATTTAGCATTCAATGGATCCTTGAAACCCTTTGCGAGATCCCAAAAGTATATTCGTCTCCATAACAACTGTTTGTATAAAGAAATGCTTGATGGAGTATGGGCTTTGATAGTTCCTCACCATTATTTGGTTGAGGTAGCTGTTAAAGCACACTGGATTTTTGCCCACATAGGGAAGCATAAGTTGTATTCTCTGTTAATTCAGCGAATGTGGCATCCAAAAATAAGTCTAATATGCTCAGATATAACAACTACCTGCTATAAATGACAGGCCTACAAGATATCCAATATTATCCATGCCCCACCTACCATAAAAATTGTTACATCTCGGCCTTTTGAGTTGGTGGCAATGGACTTGATTCAATTTCCTCGTTCATCAAGAGGTAATCAGTATGCACTTGTCTTAGTTGATCATTACACAAAGTGGGTGTCAGCCAGCAGTACCAATAAAGAATAAGAAAAGCGCAACAGTTGCAAATGCATTCAAACATAATATCTTGTCTTTTCTTCCAAAATTACCGGAAAGGTTGCTGACGGATAATGGACGAGAATTTGTTGGCCCAGAATTTGAGGAGCTCTTACGACAGCAGCACATTAGGCATGTATTAACAACACCCTATACTCCAGCGTCAAACGGGGCGGTGGAAAGAGTAAATAGAACCCTCAGTCAATATTTAAGAATGTCCACCACTAGCCCTTCATCGTGGGACAATGATCTGTCTCAAGTAATATTAATATATAATCACACAAAACATTCCGAAACCGATTTAACACCATGTGAAAACATTCTGAAAAGGGCTCATGAACTGTCTCTAGGTCTTCCTTTCCCAGAAATAGAAGATCGCTGGGAGTCCGGTCATAGTAAGTACGTCCCCTACGAACTATATCAGTTAGTAGGACTTAAAATTCATCTTCCGGGTGATCTGACATTGAATAAATTTAGACCACGTTATTATGGACCTTATGAAATCATACAAGTGCAACAAAATAAGGTCACTTATATTATAAAATCTTTGAAAAATGGGCGAGAGTATCGCGCCCACCATCGACAATTACGTCCTTGGAAGACTCCACCAGATTACCTGTTGAATGATCCGATCTTTCAGAACAATAGAAATATTACAAAGACATTACAGCTAATGAAAAACATAGGACAGTTCCCGCTGACGCAAGCTATACAGGCGTTTGCAGAAGTGAATAAAGTACAGGTTTACGTATATTATGGTGACACTAAACCCCTTATATTCGGTACCACCGAGGGCCAAAGTATTTGCCATCTCATTTGTTTGGGAGGCATACACTATAATTTGTTAGTTCCTATACGAATTACTAGTGTTGAACCAGGACCAACAACTCAGATGATTGTCACTACAGAGTTCCAGGAATTCGATCTTTTAAATGAGTCTTTGGAAGAACCACAGGAACCATCAACAGTGCCGAAACCTTTGTCGCTTAACAACATAGATAACAAAACGGCCCCTCCACCAAGGAATGGTGGGGAGGTGGAGAAAGTACCCGTGATTCGTCAAATAAGGCTAAACGAAGAAGACATAGTGGATCCATTGGACTTGGGTCATACAGATTTCTATAAAGTGCAAAATAATGATCCCTTATTACGTAAATTAAGAAATGCCATTGTAAAGAATTTAGCATTCAATGGATCCTTGAAACCCTTTGCGAGATCCCAAAAGTATATTCGTCTCCATAACAACTGTTTGTATAAAGAAATGCTTGATGGAGTATGGGCTTTGATAGTTCCTCACCATTATTTGGTCGAGGTAGCTGTTAAAGCACACTGGATTTTTGCCCACATAGGGAAGCATAAGTTGTATTCTCTGTTAATTCAGCGAATGTGGCATCCAAAAATAAGTATAATATGCTCAGATATAACAACTACCTGCTATAAATGACAGGCCTACAAGATATCCAATATTATCCATGCCCCACCTACCATAAAAATTGTTACATCTCGGCCTTTTGAGTTGGTGGCAATGGACTTGATTCAATTTCCTCGTTCATCAAGAGGTAATCAGTATGCACTTGTCTTAGTTGATCATTACACAAAGTGGGTGTCAGCCGTACCAATAAAGAATAAGAAAAGCGCAACAGTTGCAAATGCATTCAAACATAATATCTTGTCTTTTCTCCCAAAATTACCGGAAAGGTTGCTGACGGATAATGGACGAGAATTTGTCGGCCCAGAATTTGAGGAGCTCTTACGACAGCAGCACATTAGGCATGTATTAACAACACCCTATACTCCAGCGTCAAACGGGGCGGTGGAAAGAGTAAATAGAACCCTCAGTCAATATTTAAGAATGTCCACCACTAGCCCTTCATCGTGGGACAATGATCTGTCTCAAGTAATATTAATATATAATCACACAAAACATTCCGAAACCGATTTAACACCATGTGAAAACATTCTGAAAAGGGCTCATGAACTGTCTCTAGGTCTTCCTTTCCCAGAAATAGAAGATCGCTGGGAGTCCGGTCATAGTAAGTACGTCCCCTACGAACTATATCAGTTAGTAGGACTTAAAATTCATCTTCCGGGTGATCTGACATTGAATAAATTTAGACCACGTTATTATGGACCTTATGAAATCATACAAGTGCAACAAAATAAGGTCACTTATATTATAAAATCTTTGAAAAATGGGCGAGAGTATCGCGCCCACCATCGACAATTACGTCCTTGGAAGACTCCACCAGATTACCTGTTGAATGATCCGATCTTTCAGAACAATAGAAATATTACAAAGACATTACAGCTAATGAAAAACATAGGACAGTTCCCGCTGACGCAAGCTATACAGGCGTTTGCAGAAGTGAATAAAGTACAGGTTTACGTATATTATGGTGACACAAAACCCCTTATATTCGGTACCACCGAGGGCCAAAGTATTTGCCATCTCATTTGTTTGGGAGGCATACACTATAATTTGTTAGTTCCTATACGAATTACTAGTGTTGAACCAGGACCAACAACTCAGATGATTGTCACTACAGAGTTCCAGGAATTCGATCTTTTAAATGAGTCTTTGGAAGAACCACAGGAACCATCAACAGTGCCGAAACCTTTGTCGCTTAACCCTAGCGCGTACCCTTGGGTTAAATTTCGCCCCCAGTGTTTTTTTTTTTAAATTTCTCAAAAAATTTTCGATCAATTTTTTTTTCGTTCCAGGTATTCCTCAAGAAGATGTTGAAATTACCGTATACAAAAATTCAGGGAAAAAAAGTAGAAAGAAAAAAATTATGAAGTGTTGAAAGAGGCGTGGGCAAAAAATGACCCACGAGTACTAACGGGGGGGTGATACAAAATTTCCTAAAAACTAAGAAATGACATTGAAAAAGACTATTTTCATACATTATTTAATTAATAATGTATGAAAATGTTGTTTTATGTTCAATTTTTTATTTATTTTTTATTTTTTAATGATTTTGCTAATTATGAATTTTGACGTTTTTTTCTTTCTTTTCCAGATTTCGATAAAAATTGAAATAAGTTTGAATTATACAGTATAATAAGTATTTAGTTATTTTGAAAAAGTTTTTTTATTATTTTGTTTTATAAATTGTAATTTTCCGTATAAAGTTTTTACAACAAGATCAGAAAATGTCACCTAAAAAGGTAAATATTGACTTCGTAACATTTGTGTGCTTACATGTTTTTATAACCTCATATAAAAAGGATTATTGTTTCCTATGTCATGTCGAACCATATATATATATATATATATATATATATATATATATATATATATATATATATATATATATATATATATATATATATATCTATATAAATATATATAAATAGTTATTTTTTAATATATATATATATATATATATATATATATATATATATATATATATATATATATATATATATATATATATATATATATATATATATATATATATATATATAACGTCAATATCTGCAGTTGTCTATACAGTTACAGTCTATGCAGTTATCATACATAGTTATCTATCATGTAGTATATGACTCCGTATTTATTTGCAGCCTATGACCTCTCAGTCCTCCTCATCATCTGAAGAGAATGAACAAACGACGCAAGCTCCCAAACGAAGAAAGTTAGCGACCCCAACAAAGAACATTTCCCTAACCTCATTTTATGTAAAGTATTGCACATAAAATGTCAAAAACTTTTTTTTATCTGTCCATTACTTGGGTTCACTTGACGTTAACAGCGTTTTTTTAGCTGCTCAGAACACCCAAAAATCCTCCAACGATGCAGCCGTCGCTTTGCCCGTCCATCGTCCATCGATCGTCCATCCACCTCAAAAGTCTCTCCTGAAAGATCTTCTTCCTCAATTCTGATTAGACACGATTACGTAAGTATTTGATATAATGTGACCAAAACGTTTCTATTGCGTTCTCTCTCTCTCTCTCTCTCTCTCTCTCTCTCTCTCTCTCTCTCTCTCTCTCTCTCTCTCTCTCCTCTCTCTCTCTCTCTCTCTCTCTCTCTCCCCTTTCTCTTTCTCTTTCTCTTTCTCTTTTCTCTTCTCTTCTCTTCTCTTTCTCTTTCTCTCTCTCTTCTCTCTCCTCTCTCTCTCTCTCTCTATATATATAGTCTCTCCTAAATGATCTTCTCCCTCAATTCTTATTAGACACGATTACGTAAGTATTTGATATAATATATATATATATATATATATAATTCAATTTTTGAATTTATGAAACCTTTCTCTTTCAGGTTACACCATCGAAAACTGCAGATGTTCCACAACCCTCGAAATCTGGTGGGGAGGGGTCTCAACGTGCGCGGAGGTCTCTTGCCGAAAAAGAGCGAGGGATGAAACTCACCCCAAATAAATTGAGTGCCCATATTGCTAGCTTAGACCTTGATAGCGACGACGAATCAGCTAACGACGACGACTCAAGTGATGAAGTGCACGAATCAGATTTGGAGTCCGCATCTGAACAAGAGGAGAATGATCTTCAACACCCATTATTCAGTGTGAGAGAGGAAGATGAAGAAGTGGAAGTTGGTAATTTGGAAGAGGACGACTTCCAAGAGGGTGAAATACTATATAAGGCCAGGTCGGGACATGTGTGGTCGAGTCTTGAAGAGGTATCGTCAAGAACCAGATCAAGAAATATATTGACAGAGCGTGCGCAGTTGAATGGTGCAGCGGCACAGGCTTCAACTCGTCTCGAGTGCTTTGAGGCGTATATGCAGACGAACATCCTGGAGTGCATTGTACGTTATACTAACAAATATGCACAGGAGTTTATGGCAAACAACATTATCACAGACAAAGGGTTGTACAGAGACACTGAAGCCACAGAGCTTCGTGCGTTATTTGGAGTATTGTTGGCGATGGGTGTTTATAACGACACGAAACAAGATACGGGAAGACTTTGGAATGAGGTTTCAGGAAGAGCATTGTACAGAGCAGCTCTTTCTGAGAAGCGTTTCAAAGCATTACTAAAAGTAATTCGCTTTGATGATAGAAAGGAGAGAAGAATAAGAGAACAGGAAGGTCGAGGAAGTGAGAATAAGTTGGAGCCTTTGAGGGAGATTTTTGATCTCGTAAATGATATTCTAAAAGCAAATTATACCCCTGGTGCCAACTTGTGCATAGATGAAATGCTATGCCTTTTTAGGGGGAAAGCTCCTTTTAGAGTATACATAAAATCAAAACCTGGGAAATACGGTTTGCTACTAAGAATGTTGTCGGATGTGGAGACAAAACTGATCCTCCAAATAGCGCCGTATGGTGGGCCCATAGGGGACACTCCCTCAAAGAAGCCACAGGAGATAGTCATGGATTTACTCACACCATATTTCAAGACTAACCGAAATGTAACCACCGATCGTTACTATACATCTGTACCTTTAGCTACCGAATTGTATAGGAATAAAATTACGTTAGTTGGCACTCTAAATAACTCCAGACTGCATCTGCCTCAAGCGCTAAAGGTAGTCAAAGATAGGGAGTTGCATTCCACAATCTTCGCAGCGTCGAAGAAGCCTGTATCAGGTGAAAATGTTCCAATCGTTTTAGCGTCTTATATCACAAAATTGAGACCCCCTAGAAATGTTATTCTTTTGTCCACCATGCATTCGAAATTTAGAATCAATGAAGAATATAAAGGAAAAGAAAATAAATTGAAAAAACTCGAAGTTATTGAATTTTACAATTCGACGATGGGTGCGGTCGACACCGATGACCAGATGGTCAGACGGGTCTCCTGTAAAAGGGCGACCAGACGTTGGCCATTGTCTTGGTTCTATAGCATAATAGACATTTGTGCTCTGAATGGATTCTTAATTTTTTGCCAGAAAGACCAGAGAACTTTGGACTCATGGAAAAAAAGAAAGCATGGGGTGAGAATGAATTTTTATGAATCCCTAGCGAAAGAACTTATTCAGCCGCATGCAGCGAGGCGATTTATGTATATAAACATCAGTACTGATCTAAAACACCTCATTACAAAGTGTTACCGAGATTCAAGCACACCACTGGCAGAAAAGATGTCGTGCACAGTAGAGTCGTCCAATTGATCAAAAAGACGCGTGTAAACTTTGTTACAACACTGTAGCCTGTAGAAAGACGAAACGTCAAGAAAATCTTGACGTTTTGTCTCAAGTGGCGGGGATTGCGTGCGTTGCCCACTGCGCACCCATACTGCAGGTAGTATTTATTTCTTGTGCGAGATGAAATATATATTATATATATATATATATATAATATAATTATTATATAATTATAATATATATTATATTAATATATATATAATATATATATATATATATAATATAAATATATATATATATAGTATATATATTATATTATATATATATATATAATAATATATTATATATATATAATAATATGAATGGGCCTATATGACACCATTTACTTTTTATCTTTGTAGTTATTATTAGCTGTAATATATATATATAATTAATATATAATTATTTATATATATATATATAATATATATAGTATATATATATATTATAATTATATATATATTATAATGATATTATGAAATGCGGGAAAAAATCTTTGTACTTTTTTATTTTTATAGTTTATTATTGAAATTTACAAAAAAAAAAAAAAAAATTCTGGAAAAATAAACATTTCTTTATTCATTATTTTTTTTATTATCCTGAATTGCATAATCCGTATCTAAAAAGTGGCAAAAATTAAAAAAAAAAAAAGGTAAAAAACGGGCGTGGGAAAAATATGACCCACGAATACTGGTAAAAAAAAACTAAATTTTTCAAATAATATTTAAAACTAAAAAAAATATATATTTTTTTTAAAAACTATATAAAACAACTCTAATAGGACTGAATTACATAATCCGTATCTAAAAAGTGGCAAAAATAAAAAAAAAGGTAAAAAACTAAAGATTTAATGAACTTCAGACCAAAAGTACTGGTAAAAAAAAAAACTCAATTTTCAAATAATAATTAAAATAAAAATAAAATATTTTTTTTTTTTAAATTATACTGAGCAACTCTAAAAGGACTAAATTACATAATCCGTACTTAAAAAATGGCAAAAATTAAAAAAAAAGGCAAAAAAAAAAATGGCGTGGTCAAATATGACCACGAGTACGACGACGTAAAATTTGACCACGAGTACTCGCGAGGGTTAAGTATTTTTGTTTATTTATTGTGTTGTGATCGATTAGATCACCGTCTTAGAGCAGATATGTTATATGCGGTGAACATCAAAAATATTTACTACAGTTATTCAGTGTGATCGATTAGATCACCGTCTTAGAACAGATATGTTCTATGCGGAAAGCATCAAAGCCATCAACTACAGCCATTCAGCGTGATCGAATAGATCACAGTCTAGAACAGATAGTTCTATGCGATAACATCAAAGCCCACTTAACTACAGTTATTTGTAAACAGATGTTCTAGCGGTGAGCATCAAAGCTATTTATTAACAGGTTAAGTGCGATCGATGATATCACATCTAGAACGGATACTTTGCAGGCTTGAACATCAAAGCTAACTACAAGCCGTAATCTTTTTACGCCCGTACTTATAACATTTCTAAATGATCAATTTTTTTAGTTTGATTTCACCATATTCATGTTAGCGCTGTTCACTATTTCATAAGAAAGACTATTCCACTTCTCGATTACATCGTAAGTGAAAGAAATCTTTGCTATATTTGTTTGGAAATCGTTTATGACAAATGTGTTTATGCCCCATTACTTGGCTTTACATCATTAAAATTTATATCTGAAGAATGGGGCTTGTAAATCGATATGTCAAATTTATTTAGTATTTTGAAAAATTCTATTAATTAATCTTACTTTTCTTGTCTCTAAAGAATGGATATCTAATTCACGTAGTCGTTGCTCGTATGATTTACCTCTCAATTCAGGGATTAATTTGGTTGCCCTTCGTTGAATTCTTTCAATTTTTTCTATGTTCTTTTTTGAGGTAGGACACAAAAAAACTGCACTGCGTATTCCAGATGAGGCCTAACTAATGTTTTTATAGAGAGAAGTATTTATATTTGTAGATTATATTGCCGAAGTTTCTGGCCAAAAATCATAGAACTTTGTTGCTTATTTAACATCTTCAGCACACTGTTTCGCAAACTTTAAATCCTATTTAAATAATACTATTAGATCCTTTTCTCCCCCCCCCCCCCCCCCCCCCCCCCACTGACAAACTTTGATAATTGTGTCATCTATTTTGGAAGAAGAAGAAGAGAAGAGAAGAGAAGGAGAGAAGAAGAAGAGAAGAAGAGAAGAAGAGAGGAAGGAAGAAGAAAGAAGAAGAAGAAGAAGAACTACAGAACACCGACTAGCAAAGACTTTACAGTCACTCAAGGCTAGTCTGAGGGAAGATGAGGTCACGACTTAGAACGTTTATAATTAACCCTCTAAAACGGTTAACCCCAAAACTGTTTTAAAAATAGTTATTGTAGTGTGATCGTAGGATGTCACCGGCTTAGAATGTTAGAAATAACCCTCTAAGTGGTGGGACATCAAAACTGTTATTACAAATGTTAAGACGATAGTGTTGATCGATGAAGTCACCGGTCTTAGAAACGTTAGAAATAAACCCTCTAAGTGGTGCGACATCAAGAGTTAATACAAAATAATTATGATAGTGTGAATCGATGATGTCACCGGCTTAGGAACGTTAAGAAATAAACCCTCTAAGCGGTTGTAACATCAAAAGCTATTACAATTAAAAATGAAGTGTGATCAATGCGACCAAGCGACTTAGAGCGGGCTAGAACAGCGGTAAACATAGCGTAAATTTACCTCGAAGGGTAAACATTAAAACTGTTCAATATAAGTTCGGCGCCCAAATTCTTTTAAGATGCTACTTTTACATTTATTTCAAAGATCTCAATAGTTCGTTTGATTTCACCTTATCTAATTCTAAGTAGGATTCGGTATGTGTTGAAGTTCACAGACCAATTTTCTTAAAGTGTTTATCTAACTTTTTTTTGAATAAATCGATGTTACCGCTGTTCACTATTTCATAAGAGAGACTATTCCACTTCTCGATTACATCGTAAGTGAAGAAATTCTTTGCTATATTGGTTTGAAATCGTTATGACAAAGTTTATGCCAATTACTTCGTGTTACATCGTTAAAATTAAGAAAAATAAGAAGAATAAGAAGAGAAGAATAAGAAGAGAAGAATAAGAAGAGAAGAATTAAGAAGAAGAAGAAGAATAGAAGAGAAGAATAAGAAGAAGAATAAGAAAGAAGAAGAAGAAGAATAAGAAGAATAAGAGAAGAATAATAAGAAGAATAATAAGAAGAAGAATAATAAAAGTAATAATAATAATAAAGAATAAGAATAAGAATAAGAATAATAATAATAATAAGAAAAAGAAGAAGAAGAAGAAGAAGAAGAATAATAAGAAGAATAAGAAGAATAAGAAGAACAAGAAGAACAAGAAGGAATAAGAAGAATAGAAGAATAGAAGAATAAGAGAAG
>JABUQX010097018.1:27500-32500 GCA_015478945.1 Trachelipus rathkii
AAATTCAGAAAGGTCAGGTTGTTTTCCAAGGATCGTTATATATATATATTATATTTATTATATTATATATTATATATAATATATTTATATAATATATTATAATATAATATATTATATAGTATGTATGGTATGTATGTATGTATGTTGGATGTATATATATATTTCTATAATTATATATATTATATAATATTATTATATATATATATATATTATATTATATATAATATATCATATTATATGATAATATATATATATATTATATTATATAATATAATGTATATTATATTTATATTATTATAATTTATATTATATTATAGTATTATATATATATTATATATTATATATTATATATATTTAGTTTATACTTATTTTTTATTAATATACTAATTTATTTACCCATGTTGTAGAATAAAATTTTTATTTACAGATAAATTATACTATGCTAAAATATTATATATAATATATTATAGATTATATTATATATATATTATTATTATAATATATATATATATATTATATAATATATATATATATTATTAATTTTATATATATTATTCTATATTATATTATTATTTAATTTATATATATATATATATATAAATATATATATTACATTATTATATATATTATTATTATATATATTATTATATATATTATTATTATATATTTATATAATATATAATATATATATATTATATTATATTATATATAATATGTTATTTATTATTATATTATATTATAGATTATCTATATATATTAATATATATATATATAATATATATACTATTATATATATTATATATATTAATTCGAAGAGTTATTTGCCTCTGAGATTTAAGGGGATTTCTCCATTTTGTGTATTTGTTTTTAAATGCAAAATTACAGCCCCACGTATATAATATATATATATATATATATAATATATTATTATTTTATATATATTATATATATATTATATATATTATAGGCTTAGACCTTGAGGTGGGGAAACTTATTTAGCTATTTCTTACTAGGATTTGAGAAATATGAACCCAGACACATCTTGGAATACACTTCTTCTGATACGGTAAAACATGTATACTTTAGAATGCAATGTCTTAACATACTGATAGTAAATTTTAAACCAATATTAAAAGGAAAGCTGATATATTTTATTGATACAATATACAATGGCTTAAAATTTATAGCTTGAAAACGCAGATTTTTATACAACATAATTCTTTGATCTATTTTATACTATATATTATATATATATATATATATATATGTTTTGTTATATATTATATATATATATAATATATATTTATATTATATCGTATTAATATATATATTTAATTATATTATATATATATTTACATTATATTTATATTATTTATTTATTTTTTTATTTCATGTTTTTTTATTTATTTATTTTTTATTTTTTATTTATTTTTTATTTATTTTTTATTTTTATGTATTTATTTATTTATTTTTTTTTATTTTATTTTTATTTTTTATTTTATTTTTAATTTTATTATTTTTCATTATTTATATTAATTTTAATATTTTTTCTTTTTTTTTATATTTATATTTTCTTATATAAATTATAATATTTATATTATAATATATTATTATAATTATATATATTTATATTATATTAATATATATATATTATATATATATACTTATATATATATATATTATTTCCCTCTGCTAAAATATTCTGGCTTTGAAAAGATCTCATAACTCTGTAAATATGCTCTTCCCTTTATCGTTCTGAACGGTTCTATAGCTAACATCTTCTGAAAGGCTAATCTTTTTGGTCTTCTTTTTTATGATAATTCACATGGTCGATTCGGTCCCTCTTGCTCATCCCTCTAGGTGATCCATTGTTCTACCTGTATTACTCATGATCGAGTAATGAGTCTGAGATCGTATGACGCCGGAGGTCAGTGGCCAGATCGGCATGATTCGACCTCGTGTTTTGAAGGAGTGTGCTTTGAGGCTGGGCCTGTCCTGTTCAAGCCTCTCCTATGCTTAAATATAAACTTTTCCTAAATGCTGGAATCGCGCTTTTATTCAGCCATCCCAAAAAAAGGTAGCCGATCTGATCCTCTAACTATCGTCCTATTAGCTAATTGTATATATCTAAAATTTTGAAATCTGCTTACTTCATTTCTGATCTATAGAATCTCATTCCTTCTTTAGACGTCAGTATGGGTTTCGACGATCGAGTCAACTGGTGATAATCCTTCTATCTACTGATCTATGTCTTGCGCCATTAAGGATCATGTGAGTCTTGTGTGGTAGGTTGACATATCTAAAGCTTTTGAAAGGGTATGCATGCGTTGCTACTCTCTAAGCTACCTTCCTTTGCTTTCGTCTTGCTTTGCGTTGTCTTGTCTAGTTTTTCCTTTCAGATGTCATGCTGCTTTGCATTGGAGCTAACCTCTTCTCTTCTTATTAATTGTGTGTGCTCAAGGTTTGTTTTATCTTCACTTTTTCTTCTTTTTCATCAATGATATTCTTAAGCTGACTTTACTCTTGTACTCTTATGCCGATGCTCACTCTCCATTCTCCTCATTTTTTGTGTTCCTCGTTTATATTAGAGTTGACTCTCGGTCTACAGCTTTCTGATTCAATTCTTGCGATTTGGTGGATTTCTAGTGGGGTAACACGTTTAATCTTGTGAAGTCATCTCTTTGAAAATGCAACTGTTTATATCTCCTTCTAAAAACTCAATTTCTATTCTTTGACGGTTCTAATGTCTTACGCGTAAACAACATAGAACATCTCTAGACTAAACTCAATAGTGAATATGTCTTGGAGAGCTTCAATCAATTGGTTGCTAAAAGGGGCCTCAAAAAAGCTGGAATGTCTGTCGATTGGCGTTGAATTTTTTTTCTTATAGCTCAGATGCTGCCAGTTTATAAAGGTTTATTCGCTGTATGGATACTGTTCCCCATTTGGGGTGGTTCGGTTCCACCCTCCTTTGGAAAGAGTTGAAGCTAGGCTTTGAGGCCTTATAAACTGTCCCATACTTTTGATCCTTGACCTCATTCTCATGGCGTGTGCGTCGGCGCCTATCTTCTTTTTATAGGTATGTCATCAACGCAGGTACTCGAGTGATTGCTCATCGCATTCCTGCACACTGCGTCGCCCTCGTAATACAGAGGTGCATTGTTCTATCATGAATATTGGGTGGAAATTGTAGATTCAAGAATACTCTTGTGGTACCTCTTCTTCCAGCAACATTGTTTTAGTGGAACTTCCTGGCCTTCTTTTATTTTCCGATACTTAAATCTTCTCTATTTAATACCGGTCTGCGCCCCTGAGGGAATTGCGTTTAGGCAGGACAGGTGGGTTTCTATTGATTTATTCTTATGTTTTTTTTATGTAATTTATTTTTTATTATTTATTTATTTTTTTTGCCCCTCCTTTTGAAAAAGGGCATTGACCGTGAGTGGTGGTATCATGTAACAAAAAAAAAAAAAAAAAAAAAATATATATATAATATTATATATTATATTATATATATATATAATATTATATCTATATATATAGTATATAATATATATAATTATATTATATTTATATATATATAATATATATATATATATATTATATTATATATATATAATATAGTATATTAATATATATTATATTATTATATTATATATATATATATTATATACATACTATATATATATATAATTATATATTATATCTAATATATACTAATATATATGTTATATATTATATATATATAATATTATATATTATATTAATATATTATAATACATATATAATATATTATATAATATATATATATATATAATATATATATAGATATATAATATATATAATATATATATATATTTTAGTATATATAATATATATATATATATATATATATATATTATATCATATATCTTTTATAAGAAAAGTTAAAATTAAGGTACAATATATAAAAAAAAAAAAATAGGTTGCTAGTGACTGGGTGGGACACCTGTACTGTTGGTTTACCAAAGTCTTGCCAAAAAATTTGGGTGAATTAGGCGATGAAATAGACAAAGTCAAGGCGAGGATAGGTGGAGGATAAGGTGGGATGTGTGCCTAGAATTATGGGTTTATGATTTGAGGAAGTTGAAAAGAAATAAGATCGAGGTAGCTGAAGAGAAAAGCTGGCTTCTGATAGTCTTTTTGATCTTTTCCGGGATGGGATATAAGTAGAAATAATATATATTATATAATTATATATATATATATATATATATATATTATATTATATATATATATATATTATATATATATATATATATATTTATATATATATATATAAACTATAAAGGAAATGGAGAAAGCCGCACGCGCAACCTGCATATCATGGGGGGCCCACAGAGATCCTCAGAGATGAAATGTTTAGATTGTTATGGGTTGAGAGTTATATAGACAGGAGAGAAAAAAGTGTAATGTGTCTCCGGGACAGAGAGGCAAATTGGCCGCCTCTTCTTTTCAGAGTTGTTCCAGGTACCTCCTGCATTCAACAAAGTCGCCTCCCATCAATTGATTATTATCCATGCTCTCTGACAGGTTTCGTCTTATTGCCAGGAGTGATGGGCGAGTGATGAGAGAGGGGCAACATTTAGAATTATAAAGCCAAATATTGTGAATGGGTCTTCTCTCACCAACGAAATTGCCTTGAACGAGGTGATAATTACACCTCTCTGCATTGGCCACTAAAATCTCCAGCTACTAATATACTGATCTCAAATCCCATCTGCAAATTTGCAGTGCTATATGTAATCTTGTTTACATATTTCACTGATGTCCTCAGCTGGACCCCATTTCGCAGTCGTAATTTCCTACTCTATGGCCGCATAAAACTTCTAAAGGTTATCTCATATTTATTGATCCTCCCACTTTAATAGATAGCAATCTATTTTTCTCTTATCTCAAGAACTATATTCATGACAATATTTAATTTCGCTATGTAATTTTAAGACTATTTATAATGTAAG